>MU225166.1:212392-223036 GCA_018584345.1 Thuja plicata
GTGTGTGTGTGTGTGTGTGTGTGTGTGTGTGTGTGTAATTGATAATTATTATCATTATTATCTCTTATCATTAGTATACATATATATTGATAATTGTATTATTGTTATCATTATTATAATATAATAATAATAAAGATTATATCATTATTATATTATAATTATTCTGATCAAATGACTAATATATTACTATTCATCAAGGAATCAAATATATTTGATTATCAACTTATCCAATAACTATCATTAGTGTCAATTCATAAATAACAATTTATATCTAGACTATTGTTATGACTATGCGTTGACTGTCAATTTATATCGACTAGCAAATACCACTGATTATACATCAGGTCTATGCTAATGTGATTTAGTTTGGTGACAAACGATCATGCCTATGATAGGTGTGACGCCTTGAGCATTCACATCTATCATAGACACATGATTGTTCATGTTTACCACCGCGATACATATATCTCTGCCTATGAAGAACTCTCATGGCATAAAAAGCATACAAAAATCAATAAGTATAAAAGGCATTGATAAGTATCAGAAAACATAGATATTAAATCATTCAATTTCAAGAATACATGAGATTGTAGTATGTTTATATCTTAGATTTGATATAATTTTGATTTGCATTTACATGTTATCAGAGCCAAGTTAAGAAGGATCCTAATAGAAATTGAACTTGAAAAATTAAGATTTTAATGAACATTACATTCCTCTATGGCAATTGTAATCCATTTTGAAGATAGGCTAGAAGGAGGAAATAACTTCTCGTCATGGAAGTTCAGAATTATGGTGATATTAAAAGAAAAGATTGTTGAGTTGTTTGTGAAAGAAAATAAAGCAGGACTAGAGAATGATACTGAAAAAAATAACATATATTGAAGGAAATGAAAAGACCATGAAAATCATATTTGATGGAGTTAGATATCATATCGTGCAAATTTTTACAAAACGTGAGACTATATATCATATGTTTAAGTCACCTGAAAGAACATACGAAATAAATAATTCCAGTAGAATTTTTTCCCTAAAGAGAGAAATCAATCATATAAGTATGAACAAAGGAGAATCTATCAATGCATACTTTATGAGAATATCTAAACTAAGGGATCAACTATCAACACTTGGATACCAAATTGAAGTATGGAGCTAACACTTATTTCCCTAGATGGTCTACCAAATCCCTGGGAGACATTTTTTCAAGGGATTAGTGCAAGCTCTAAATTTCCAAAATTTAACCAGCTAAGATCAGACTATCTTCAAGAGGAACCGAGATAAACAAAGATAGGATTCAATCAGAAGAATATAGATGAAGATCTTCATGTCTTGAATGTAAATTATCAAATTAAAGGAAAGAATAAATACTTCAGGAAGAAGAAAAGCTATCCTGAGAAAGGCTCATCATAGAAAGATGTTTCTCACATCTAATGTTTCAGATGTGACCAATATGCGAACTATGCTGTCAAATGTCCTGACAGAACCAAGCAACAAGAATCATATATTCCAAAGTAAGAAAGTACAAAAAGGAGCATGAATTAGAGAAATATGTAATCTACTCTTCACTTTCAAATCAAGTATCAAATAAATCCAACACCTGGGTTATAGATAGTGGTTCATCAAGACACATCATGGGGTTCATGTAAATTCTAGAATCCATGGTAGAAGAAACTGACAAGGAATTGAAAATTGGAGATGACTTAGCACATCTAATCGAAGGTCTTGGAACATGCACCATCAAATTAAATTCTTGCATCTCCATTCAACTCACTGGAGTATTATTTGTTACGAGCACCAAAAGGAACTTGGTCTCCATATCCGCACTTGAAGATAATGGATATAGGGTAACCTTCATGGATAGTAAAGTGTTGGCATGGAAAAATAACTCTACTATTAAGATATCTCAAACCATAGTTCACAGACAAGGTTATTTGTATGAGTTAAGTATTGAACCAAATCTACCCCTAATTCATGAAATTGCAGACTTTAATGAAATATGACATAGAAGATTAGGAAACCTCAATTTTCATGCCCTATCTTTCATGGAAGGACTAGTCACAGGTTTACCCAAACTCAAACAATATAATTCAGGGGAATGAAAGGGGTGTACCTTAGGGAAGAACACAAAGGGGTATTTTCAAAATAGTTCTAGCAAAAAAAAGATGTATTAGAATTAGTCCACTTAGATTTATGTGGACCCATGTTTGTACCTTCCTTAGGTGGGTTTCTATACTGTGTAATCTTTATTGATGATTTCTCTACAAACACTTGGATCTATTTCCTTAAATGTAAACATTCACAGGAGATCCTTAAAATATTTAAGGAATTCAAATCCCTTACTGAAAACTCTTCTGGAAGAAAAGTAAAAACCTTAAGAGCATATAATGGGAGGGAATATACATTAGATATTTTTAAATAATTTTTTGAAAATGTTGCGATTAAGAGGGAGTTCACTCTACCTACAACCTTAAAAAAATAGAGTTTCTGAAAGGAAAAACATAATGATTGTAGAAGTGGTTAGGGCTATGTTAATTGATTAAAACATAGAGACTTCACTTTGGGCAGAAGCCTCTAGTACTAGTGTCTACATTTAGAATAGATTTCCTCACTCTCATGTTGATGAAAAACTCCTCAAGAAGCATTTATTTGTATAAAACAAAAAATTAATCACTTGAGGATATTTGGTTGTCATATTTACATTCATGTGCCCAATGAGAAAAGAACTAAGCTAGAACCTTCTCAGATAAAATGTACTTTTGTAGGCTATAGTGAAACCTCAAAATCTTATGTAATATATGTGCCTAGTCATAGACAGATTGAACTAAGAAGGGATGCTATTTTTGAGGAAGACACAACTTTTAAAAGAGCCAGAAATTCTATTGAGTCAGAAATTCAAACTTCCACCCTAGACCTAGAAAAGGATCCCACTCCTGACATTCAGAGGGAATATCCCAAGGAAGATATAAATGAAGAAAAAATCACATCATTGGAAAATCCCAAGAAGAGACCTCTCTAGGCTACTAAAAGAATTGAAGAAGAAAGAACTTATTTCGCTCCATCAGTGACTTTTAGAGAAAGTAAAAGACCTAATATATTCTCTAGTTATGTAGATTTAATGACTGAATTCATCAAATCAAAACCTTCTAATGTTATAGAAGCTCTCCAACACCCAGTATGGAAGGATGTAATGAATGGGGATTATCAATCCATCATGAATAATGATGTGTGGGAGATAGTACCTAGGCCAAAAGATAAATCTTTTGTTTCTTCCAAATGGCTATTTGAAATCAAACATGGTGCAAATGGAAGTATATAAAAGCATAAAGAAAGACTTGTAGCCAGAGGATTTTCATACAAAGAGGTAATTGACTATGAAGAAACATTTTATCCACTTACTTGATATACCTCAGTCAGAGTAGTTCTAGCTATTGCAACAACCAAAATATGTAAAGTACATCAAATGGATGTAAAAACTCCTTTCTTAAATGGAACCATTAAAGAAGAGGACTACTGAGAGGAACCTGAAGGGTTTGACATTTACAATGTAGAATCACATGTGTGTAAATTAAAGAAGCCCTATATGGACTTAAACAGGATCTCAGAGCCTGGTATGAAAGAATTGACAATCACCTCATGAGATTAGGCTTCTCAAAGAATGATGCAGACCCAAATCTCTACTTCATACAAAGAAAAGGTGATATGTTAATATTGATATTATATGTTTATGATCTATGGATTACAGGAGACGATGACCAAATTGGTCAATGTAAGAGAGATCTAGCCTCATAATTTCATATGAAGGATATAGGTCTACTACACTACTTCCTTGGAGTTGAACTCTGGCAGAAATGAGATACGATTGTTCTTAATCAAGGGAAGTACACCATTGATATATTAAAGAGATTTTGTATGATGAAGTGAAAACCTATGTCATCTTGCATGGAAACAAATCTTCATAAATTAAAAGAAGCAGCAACAGATTCTCAGCCAGCAAATCTCACTCCCTATAGGAAGATGATTGGATCTTTGATGTATTTGGTCAATACCAGACCCAATATCTGCTATGTTCTAAATTCCTTGGGTTAGTTTATGTGTGAGCCCAAGGAGATAAATCTTGTGGCTGTGAAGCATATAATGACATATCTTCAAGGTACTCTCAACTATGGCCTAAGATATGAAAAGTTTGACATAGATGTTCATGGATTCACAGATTCAGATTGTATTGGAAGCGTGAATGACTTAAAGAGCACCTTTGGATGTTTCTTCAGTTTAGGATTGGATATGATATCATGGATCAGTAGAAAACCACCCTCAATAGCTAAGAGTTCTATAGAAGCCAAATATATTGTAGCTTATATGGCTACTAGAGAAGTAGTATAGCTCAGAAAACTAATTATTATATTATTCAGTAAACCTTTGATGCCAACTATTATCCACGGTGACAATCAAAGTTGCATTAAACTTTCAGTGAATCCGGTGTTTCATGATAGATCTAAAAATATTGAGATTCCTTATCACTATGTCAGAGACATGGTAGAAATTAAAGTTATTCAGGTAGAGTATATCCATACAGGAGATCAAACAACAAATATTCTTACCAAACCTGTCCTCAAAGTGAAAGTTGAACACTTTAGGAAGAATCTTGGTATGATTGAAATATAAATTTTCAAAGTGACTTGTTCTAATATATTAAAGATGTTTAGTGTGTAAACTTCTTCTCTCATATGTGTGACTCTATGACTTTATGGGCCTACCCATCCTGTGTATATTTCTGAAAGGTGACAATTTTTTGGATAATCAACACTTGCACATAACATTATGAGGTGATGATCTTGTAATGTTCAGTAGACTGATATCATGTGACTTGATATTAGTATGATTAATGGATTTTCCATGATTAGTTATAGTAGACATTATGTGACTTAATGTCATTGTACATACCATAACTGGGATATATAAGTAGAATGTAATGTACTTGAGTATATTTTATCCTTTAGTATCACGAGATAGGTGATACTATGTATCACGAGATACATGATACTTAATATCATGAGTTATGTGATATGTGGTACTTATTATCACGAGTTATGTGATATACTATGTATCATGAGTTAGGTGATACTTCATATCACGAGTTACGTGATATGTGACAACTTATATGATAACATGAGTGATATATCATAAGTCAGATAATTTTGTAAGTCATAAGATATTCACGGATATTATTGTGATATTGTTATCTTCCCGAGCTAAGAGGGAGTGTTGATCATTATAGCTTCGATCAGATACAATATTGATTTTATGAGAATAGATATAATAATAATAATAATAATAATCATTATTAACAATATATATATTGATAATTGTATTATTGTTATCATTATTATAATATAATAATAATAATAAAGATTATCATTATTATATTATAATTATTTTGATGGAATGACTATCGATTTAATATATTACTATTCATTAAGGAATTGAATATAATTGATTATCAACTTATGCAATAGCTATCATTAGTGTCAATTCATAAATAATGATTTATATTGACTGTCGTTTATGACTATGAGTTGATTGTCAATTGTTATCGACTAAAAAAGACCACTGATTATACATCGGGTCTGCGCTAATGTGTTTTTTTTTATGACGAATGGTCATGCCTATGATAGGCTTGACTCCTTGAAGAGTCACAACTATCATAGACATGACTTATCATGTCTACCACCACGATACATATATAGCTGCCTATGAAGAACTCTCTACGCATAAAAAGCATACATAAAACAATAGGTATAGTAGGCGTTAATAATTCTCAACAAACGTAGATATTATATCATTAAGTTTTAAGAATAATCAAAAAGCTAACTCCCAAGTTTTGTCGAAAAGTGACCCACTTGGAGGAGAGATGTACAGTCTGTTGATATTTAAATATCATTCTTTCCATTCTTTGAATGGAACAGTCGATAGATACCCCTGTCCATTCGTAACGCACTATGACTCAATGTCAAGCCGCACTCCTAACAAAACGTCACCACATGCATTCCACCATTATCAAGCATGCCTGAAATGTTGGAAACTGTACAATTGTATTCCATTGGCTTTGTATTTGTGGAATAAAGCAGTTCGCAACACTTATATAGACTGGCTTTTTTAAAGCAGTTCGCAACACTTATATAGACTGGCTTTTTAGAATATTTTATTAATGGTGTCGTGTTTTAATGAATTCATTATAAATGTTAAAAGTTTAAACTTTATGAAAATTAAGGGAATATTACATCATTTACAAGTGATAAAGAAAAGCTTTAGTTAATGAATAAATTTCCACCCCTAAATGAAATGTATTATTCAAATCTTGAAACGAAAGATGAGGCTCTTATATGATTGATGAAAATATTTTATTAGAGCTTTGGACTTGAACCTAAAGGGCCTCAAATATCACAAATAAAGGTTATACAAAATGTGTGACAAATTTGTTTTCTTATCTTTATGATGTAAATAAGAGTCCCAAGGTCTAGTTGTTACCGAGAGTCAGCTTGACTCTACACTAAGGCCTCTTGCACAGACTTTATATGGTAGTTTCTTACCCTAGCTTGAGGAAGTCACTAAGATCTTTACCTCAAGTGTCCTAGACCTAGTTTACACTGTTTAAGCTGCCACCTCATGTTGTCGAATCTAATAGGATAGATCCACTCTCCAAGCTAAACCGACGGCTTCAACTTGAAGAACACAATAACATGCACTGCACATGGAATCGATTACAAAATACTCAAGATGATTCTCCAAATACTTTTGTGCATTCACAATCTCTATTCTATTACAAAATACAATGTGTTCCTCTCTTCTGTCTATTCTCTACTTCTCCTACTTACAAAAGCTTTCAACTATATATTTATCCCTTGAAATATCTCATGCTCTTTGAAAACTTCAACCACCTTGCACAAGCGGCCTGGTCGAGCCATAAATGACCTTCCCATCTTTGGAACAGGTGTCCCTATTCATTCCAAGAAAGAATGACATGTTGAAAACTATAGCAGTTGACCCAGCTGGTCACAAACGTCACATCCCGCATTTCCTAGGTCATTAAACGATATTACGGAGTGCTAGCGTTGACTTCACCGAGAAACAAAAATATCGTCGGTGAACACAAAAACTTCAACCCCGAGCCCAGAACATAAACCCGAAAACAAACATCGACATCGGTCAACATCACCGATGGACATTCCCGATGGACATTACTAACGAACATTCCTGAGAGACATTACTGTTGGACATTCCCGAAAGACATTACCGATAGACATTCCCAAGAGCCAGTATCGCTTATCTGCAGATCATCAATCTTTGATTGCTAGAGCCTTGTTACATTTCCAGAGGTTTATAAACTACCTCAACACACATTTTAACTAGGAAACAACTATCTAGCAACTATGGTGTTTGTTCACTGATTGACCTTGGTCATTACAAGAATGGTGAAACAAAACACCTTACAAACTAAAAATTCTTTCTATCCAAGAAATGCTTCTAACCTTAGGTGCTCCTGCACCATACTCCCCAAAAAAAAAAAAATCAAGTTCGAGGTAATTGGAGTAAGTGAGGATTGATGCCTAACTTCTTGAAATCAGTTTCATGTACCCATGTAGCCTCTGAATCAACTTGTACTTGTCATTTGACCGAATGTTCCATATAGGTTTGTCGTCTAGCCTGCTTGGCAACTCTTGAATTTAGAATCTCTTCAGCCTGTAGTTTCGGTGTAATAGGAATTTTGAGTGCTCTGAGATCCTTGGTATCTCCTATGAGATCTATATCTCCTTCTGGAATTGGTCCTTTCTAGGATACCAAATCTGCCACATTAAAAATAGGAGATAATCCTATGTTTATAGAAAGATCAACTTTATAACCATTAGACCCATATTTTGCAAATATTGCACAAGGGCCTATCTTCCTCATCTGAAGTTTACTCAAAACTCCTTTCTACAACCTTGCTTTGTTTAGGTGCACCATGACCAAATCTCACATTGTAAATTGAATATCTTTTTTCCTTGCATCCACCTTCTCCTTGGTGTGAGTTGTACTCTCTATCAATGCTTCTTTAACTGAGTCATGGACCTCTTCCATGGATTGAGAAAAATCTTCAGCATACCCACTCCTCTCCGCATTGCTTCCAAGATCCCTTAATTCACATATACCCCTAGGATGAATCCCATACACTATTTCAAAAGGGCTCTTTCCAATGGATCTGTTGACTGTATCATTGTATGCAAATTCTACTTGAGCAAGTAACTGATCCCATGATTCTCCATACTCCTTGGTGAGGCATCTACAAAGATTGCCTAAGCTTCGGTTCACCACTTTGGTCTGACCATCGCTCTGTGGATGATATGCCAAGCTAAAAGAAAGATTTGTAACAAGCATTTGCCACAAAGTTTTTCAAAAATGACTCATAAATTTGGAGTCTCGGTCTGATACAATACTCAAAGGTAATCCATGTATCTTGAATGCTTCTCTAAAGAAAAGACTTGCTATGTAACATGCATCATGTGTGGTCTTGCATGGCACAAAGTGAGACATCTTGCTGAACCTATCAACAAACACAAAGATTTTGTCCATTCCCTGCTTGGTCTTCGGTAATCTGCCTACAAAATCCATACTAAGGTATTCCCATGGTATATTTGGGATAGGAAGGGGCTGATACAATCCTACATTGGATGAAGTCCCTTTGGCCTTCTGACAGACTTGTTGCCCAAATTTCCCATTCTGTGCATTTCGTCTGGTTTGCCCTGTCTGGTTTCATCTGTCTTGTTTTTCTCGGGTTTCAGATCCTCACCAAAACCCTTAAGCCCTAAGTCTTCATGTTTAAGCGAGGTAATAAACCCTAGGCCATGGCTCTTATATTTCACAGTTACTTTTTCTAAGTTACTAAGAGCATGTGCTTTATTTCTCAGTCGCTTGATCGCTTCAGCCTGGGTGAATATTCTTTCCTTTTCCCGACTCTGCGCTTCTCCTTTGTCGTGTAGTCTTGTAACCCTTTGGAATATTCCCCAGATGTCTTCCGACTTGGCTACCATCCCTTGGTCGCCTTGTCGCCAAAACAGAGCGATGACTCAACTTCCTCAGTATACAACAGATGGACCAGTGGCCGTGTGACAGGGGGCATATGGCAGGTGGATGTGGGTCCTCAGTCGGGTGATCGCCAGACAGGGGAAACGGATCACACGAATAGGCGACTAAGTGTTTCTTTGCCTCAGTCACAGGATCACGAGATGATTTAAGGGTAGCCTCAGTTTTCAAGTGATTAAATGTCAGCCGTCCGATGTAAAGCTCAAAAGATCCAACGGCGGACGCGTGGTCGGGTGATCAAAGTGCCCTATGTGAAAAGTACTCCTAACTTGGCGATTAGGGTAGTCGGGATGTCACTAGAAAGGTTAAAGGGACATGTGTAGCTATCTTGAAAAGTCAAAGGGCTCGGTGCTGGGTTCTCCCAACTTGGCGACTAAGTGTGGTCGCGTAGTCTCGAGACAGAGGGATAGCATCTGGCGATTAGGCGACAAGCCGTGATGGTTAAGGTAACAGTTAGTAGCAAGGTCGCCAGAAGAATGATGAGTTAAGGAAAATGCCTCGCAACTTTGAAATTTCACAGTCGCCTTGTCGCTAGATCTGAGCTCGGGTTAAACAGAGGAAAAAAGTGCTTTGTCGCCAAGTCTGGAGATTTTACCATGGTTAAGGTCTGATGCTCGTGAAAAAGAGACTAATGGTCGGGCGCGCTGTCGTTAGATTTTGAATTTGAATGTTTGGCTGCAGATTTGGCACTGTGAACGCTCGGCAGCCATGGTTCCTCCATGCTCGTGTTCCAGAACTGATCAGAAGGATCTAATTGCAGAGGGACCATGCACAGAGAGTCTGTTGATCCCTAGAATAGATTTGTTCGATGTCGGTGGAGAAACAAAAGATTCAGAGATGTGGAGGGGAGATACAGAGTCCAATCACGAAGTTATTTCTCTCTAGGTGCAGTTGGCAGAAGGACATGGTCATGATCGATGGCTCATTGATGAGAATTTGAGCGGCGGTCGTCAAGGGTCACTTCCCATCCCGGGGGACTGTGATCAGTTGGTGAGCATTCATGCCAGAGACTTAGTTGCTGAATATTGCTCATGGATTCAGGTTGCGTGTCTACGGGCATGATCCAGTACAGGGATGGGCGCAAGTTAGAAAATCTGATCTGATCGATTCATTCTTGGTGCACATTTATGGCCAGATTAGATTTTGTCCTAGGGTCAATTAGTACATTGTAAATCTGTAACCCTAGTTAGGTTTTCTGAGACTCCTGCCTTCGTGCATGGGAGTATTTAAAGTTTTTTGAGAGCCTTAGTGCTCAGGAGTTGGCATTTTGTAAAAAGAATTCGTTCTTTCCAGGAGTTATCTGAGGCATTCTTTCTACCCTCTGACTTTTACATTTTGTAATCTTCTCATTGATCATGCAAGCTGCTGGAAGTACTTTGTGATAATCCTTCATATCCCTATGCTTCCTGGTTTGTGTTATCTCTTATTGGATTGAAGTTTATGAATGCTATTAATGGACATTGGGGTTCCTAGTTCCTCTCATTTTCTGCAAGTCTGTGTGTTACTCTGTTTGATCTGATTTAGATG
>MU225166.1:232823-256949 GCA_018584345.1 Thuja plicata
CATATTTTTGTGAATCTTCAAGTTTCAGCCCCTCCAATGGCTAGAAATTTTGCTTTTGCACCCTTCAATCAAGGGAGCCCATTAAATTTTGCAGTGCATCATGATGTACCCCTGGTGGCATTGAAGACTTTGCCTGATTTCACAGGAGAAGGGCAAATCACAGCCTTTGAGCACATAAGAGATGTGACTACCATCTGCAGCATCCACAACATAACTCAAGAGGATGTAGCCACCAAGCTATTAGCAGCATCTCTAAAAGGAAAATCTCTTGAATGGTTCTAAACTTTACTTGTTGGGTCTATCACTTCTTGGGATGATTTAGGGGATGCATTAAGCAAACATTTTGAGGATAAATTAGATCACTTGTCTCTGGTTGAGTAGTTAACAACCATTAAGAGAGACCCTCAAGAACAAATGACAGATTACAATAGTAGATTCCTTAAGACATGGAATAGAGTTCCAGTTTCAGTCAGGCCATTAGTAGACCATGCCTTCCTATACTATCTACAAAGTCTGAATAGTCAAATATCTATCATGATTCAGTCCATGGGAGGCAACTCTTTACCCCAAGCTTTTGACATAGCTGTCAGGGCTGAAAATTGTTTAATTCAGGCAGGAGTGATACGAAGAAGACCACCAATGCCTATTTTTCCTAGCATTCAACCTAGTGCTCCTGCACAAGTGCCCCCATTTACCCCTATTCCCATTTTGGCTCCCCAAGCTAGTACTAGTGGCCAGGAAAATGCCAAGGCAGATTTCTCTCAGGAGTTGCAGGAAATAAAGAGTAGCCAAGCTACTAATATGCAAGAAGTTACAAACGTGCTGCAAACCCTGACAAAGGAGCTTACTATCTTGAAGAAGCAGAATCAAGGTGTCAAGCCACCCTTCCAACAGCAAGGCCAAGGTCCTAATCAACAATATCAAAATCAGGGACAACCTTATCAGCAAATTAGGCCACCATACCAAGGAGGCTATCAGGGGCAAAGACACAATTTTAATCAGAGACCATTCCAACCATACAACCCTGCACCCCTTAAATCTGCAAATCTAGTCAGAGATTTGGTGCCTGATCAAAACAATGTTGCTATGGAATATGAATGGTGTTTTCCTTGCAACCAGCCTCACAATCAGGCTACATGCTCTAATGGGTGGATGAACAATTTCTCAAAACAATCAGGCTACATGCTACAATGTTACTAGCATCACACTCCACAGTAAACAATTTCTCAAAACTAGGAAGTGTTAATA
Source organism: Thuja plicata (assembly GCA_018584345.1). Taxonomy (NCBI): domain Eukaryota; kingdom Viridiplantae; phylum Streptophyta; class Pinopsida; order Cupressales; family Cupressaceae; genus Thuja; species Thuja plicata. Next base: position 234,072 of record MU225166.1, read on the forward strand.
TCGGTTGAGTCGCTATCCTCTCCTTTAGATGCTCAAATCCTTCATCATCCTGCTCATTCTATTGGAACTTGGCTTTAATATCTACTTTGATGGTATCTAAAATAGGTGCATTGATTTCACTAAACTATTTAATGAACTTGGGGTAGAATTGTGCTAAACCATGGAAGATTCTAACTTCAGTAGCCAATTCAAGATCGCTTCCACCTTGTTGATATCCATCTTTAAGTTACCTTCTGAGATAACAAAACCTAGATACACCAACTCTTGCTTCATGAACATGCTCTTTTCAAAGTTGATTGTCAACATTTCTTCATGCAATCTTTGCATTACCAATTGCAGATGTCTAAGATGAACCTCTTTTGTTTTACTGAACACTAGGATGTCATCTAAGTACACTACAACCCATTTTCTAATGAAGTCCTTTACATCCTCATTCATCAATCTCATAAATGTGCTTGGGGCATTTGGCAACCCAAAATGCATAACAAGCCATTCATACAATACTTCAATAGTCTTAAAAGCAGTCTTTCATTCATCTCCCCCCTTGATTCAGATCTAATGATATCCACTCTTAAGATCTATCTTGGAGTAATATCTAGCTCCACCAAGACAATCCATCAAATCTTCTATCCTTGGTATAGGGAACCTATACTAGATAGTTATCCTGTTTATGGCCCTGGAATGGGTACACAACCTCCAAGTACCATATTTCTTTTGGGATAGAATAGTGGGAACAACACAAAGACTTATGCTTTCCCTAATCAACCCTTGGTCAATTAGTTCTTGGATTTGGTTAGAAATCTCTGCATTCTGTTGTCGGGTCATCTTATAAGAAGCTTTGTTTGGAAGTGAAGCTCCTAGAATAAACTCAATCTGATCACTAATAGATCTCTTAGGTAGTAGGATAGCTAGTTGACCATCAATGACTATGACCTGGTATTGATTTAACAACCTTTAAATCTCTAAAGGAAACTCTTCCCTCTTCTTTCCCTTTTCACCCTCTAGTTTTAAAACCAAAGCAAAGCCTACTGCATCTTCTTCTAATGTCTTTAAGAATTCTTTCTCACCGACCAATAGTAGGTTGGGGCCTCTTTTCTTTTCTTTCTTTTCTTCCAAGATTGATTGTACCCTGAAATTTATTCCATCCTTTTTGAAGGAATAGGAATTCTGAACTCCATCATGCACTGCAGCTCGGTCAAACTGCCAAGGTCTACCTAATAGCAGATGACACACATCCATGGGTAGGATATCACAAAAAACTTTGTCCTTATACCTTCCTATGGGAAATTTTATACATGCTTATTCATTGACTATTACATGTTGATCTTTATTCAACCAAGTAACTCTAAGGATTAGTGTGAGGTATCCTTGTTAATTTTAACTTTTCAACAACTTCTAATGAAACTATATTATCAGTAGAACCTAAATCTATGATAAATTTACAAACCTTACCAAGTACCTTGTAGTTTACTTGAAACAAAGATCTTCTTTGGCTTGGCTCTTCCTTGATTGGTTCTTTAAGGAGTGTTCTTCAAACAATCAAATGCTCTCCCATCTCTGATCCCATGGGTACCTCTATTGTCTTTCTACTAGAAGACTCTTCTTCCACATAGTGAGCTCTTTTCTCTCCTCCTTGTGAAGTAGAGCTCTTTGTAGGACACCGATATGCAAGATGCCCAAACTCCTGATAGTTATAACATTTCATCAAAGAGAAGTAAGATCCTCTTCCTTGATTATCAGTTCTTCCTCTTGAACTATTATTTGAACCTCTTCCCTCATTGTAACCACCTCTAGTGTTACTGGGTTCTCCTTGATCCTTTGTGAGTTTGTTGTCACTCTGATTCTTGGCTTCAAGATTTCTTCCTCCATATCCTCCTCTATGACCTACATTGTCTCTTCCTCTGCCTCTATTGTTTGAGTCTTCTTTCTTCTTGAACTTCTCTTCCACTTTGAGGGCTGATTGATAGCATCAAAGGAAATTCTTGGGGCTTAAGAGACTGATCTCTTCTTGTATACTCCATTTGAGGCCATTCTAGTATCTTTCTAACTTTAGGCTTTCTTCTTCCATGACATGGGATCTTAAGCATAGCTTATGGAACTCTTTTGTATAGGCACTGACCTCTAAGTCTTTTTGCCTTAGATTCTACCTTTTCTTATGCAGTTGCACTTCATAATCATCAGGAAGGTAAGTTTCCTTCATTTTTTCCACCATACCTTTCCAACTAGTTATGGGGCTCTTTCCTCCCTTTTTCCTTTCATCTTCGACAAATTTCTACCAAGTGAGAGAAGTACCTCTCAATCTTATCTTGGTTATTATGAATTTCTGAGCTTCAACCACACTATAACAATTAAAGTGATTTTCAAAACCCTCTATCCATTCCATAATTAATTCTTGATCCATTTTGCCACCAAATAAGGGCACAACCTCTAAGGACTTACCACTCATTGCCTTCAACACTTTCAAGAATTACTCTTCTTGAAGCACGGGGTCTGGCTTTGGGATCATGTCCTCCTCAGCCACTTGTTTACCCTTCTCATCAGCTTCTCTCATCATTTCACTCACTGTTGTAGTTCGATGATGTACTTCTTCTAACTTGTATGCCATTTCGGCTAACTGCTCCTTTAGGAGTTTGTTCTCCTCTCTTTGTTCATCCACATTCCTTGCCAGCTCTACGTTGGTCACCATCTTGGATGAATTTATAGACTCTTCTTAAAATCACACCCAAACAACACAAGCCCAATTCTCTAACTTGCTCTTATACCAATCTGATGTAAATAAGAGTCCCAAGGTCTAGTTGTTACCGAGAGTCAGCTGGACTCTACACTAAGGCCTCTTGCACAAACCTTATAGGGTAGTTTCTTACCCTAGCTTGAGTAATTCACTAAGATCTTTACCTCAAGTGCCCTAGACCTGGTTTACACCATTTAAGCTGCTACCTCATGTTGTGGAATCTAATAGGATAGATCCACTCTCCAAGCTAAATCGACGGGGTTAACTTGTAGAATAGAATAACATGCACTACACATGGAATCCATCACAAAATACTCAAGATGATTCTCCAAATACTTTTCTGCATTCACAATCTCTATTCTATTACAAAATACAATGTGTTCCTCTCTCCTGTCTATTATCTACTTCTCCTACTTAGAAAAGCTTTCAACTATATATCTATCCCTCAAAATATCTCCAAAATATCTTGTGCTCTTTGACAACTTCAACCACCTTGCACAGGTGGCCTGGTCGAGCCATAAATTACCTTCCTATCTTTGGAACATATGTCCCTATTCATTCCAAGAAAAAATGACATGTTGAGAGTCGTAGTAGTTGACCCAGCTAGTCATAAATGTCACATCCCACATTTGCTGGGTCGTTAATTGACATTATCGAGCACCAGCGTTGACTTCACCGAGCAATAGAAATATCATCGGTGAACACAAAAACTTCAACCCCGAGCATTGGAACATAAAACTGAAAAAAAACATCAACACTGGTCAACATAACCGATGAACATTCCCAATGGACATTGCCGATGAACATTCCCAAGAGACATTACCGACAAACATTACCGAAAGACATTACCGATGGACATTTCAGAGAGCCAGTATCGCTTCTCTGCAGATCATCAATCTTCGGTTGCTAGAGCCTTGTTACATTTCCAAAGTTTTATAAACTACCTCAACACACATTTTAACAAGGAAATAACTATCTAGAAACTATGGTGTTTGTTCACCGATTGACCTTGGTCATTACAAGAATAGTGAAACAAAACAGCTTACAAACCGAAAATGCTTTCTATCTTAAAATTGCTTCTAACCTTATGTGCTCTTGCACCAGTTTACTACTAATTTTTTTTGTCGTCTAATATTTATTTGTGAAAATTAGGGGATTTTATTATTCATAAATATATTCTAATTAATTTTGTACCATATTTACCTTTTGCTTCAAGGAACCCCTAGCTCCTTCAAAATACATCCTCAAATATTCCCTATAGGACCCATAGTAAAGGACCTCAAAAATTAGAAATAAAGATATTAGACTATATAGCTATTTGGTTCATCTCTATTATTAATATTTTATAAGACTGTATCTGTTAGTAATAACTGAGACAACGGGGGTGAATCAGTGGCCTAAAAAATATTCCAATTAATCAACCCAAAAACTTAGTACCATGATATTAAGCCTCTAGTTATCTTCAGTCCTATAAGATGAATGCCTTCAAATATACTTATCAATTCACTACTGCTTGGAATGATATGCTAAATCTTATTCTTTTAGTTTACCGAATAACAATCTTTCATATTACCAAAAAATAGTAAATTACTTAGAGTATACCAATCAATCTAGATTAGTTATGTGTAATGCAAAAAAGTAAAGTAATGACTCGTAAACACATTGACACATGAATTTTTAATGTGGAAACCCTCTTAAGGGGAAAAAACACTTGGGACCAATAACCCAAAATTTGTACTCTTCTGAAGTGAGATCGGTGAAGAGCCAACCATGTTAAAGGTTACAAACACACTGTTAGGTGTGATCTTGTTAGAGGATTTAGTAGAATAGTTTTTAACTTGATATTAGACATCTCTATGCTACCTTTTATGACCAAACCGACTGTAGTTTGTCAAATGGTATCTAACATCTCATTCTGTCTTCATGATCAGACTTTTTGATACTCCTTGGGATGTATCTCAATATAGAAAGGATCTTTAAATCCTTCTCAGTTAAGAGACTTTTTGCAACAATGGATAAACTAAGACAATATGACATGTTCAAATATACAACTTAGACTTGTAGGTTTTCAGAGCTATTGTAAGCTCTTTCTGATCAATAAATCATTTCAATACCTTTGCTCCACTTTCTGCTCGGTGATTCTATGTTCCTCTGGTTCTCGATGTCTGCAAAAATCTCTAGCTCTTTCCTCAGCTTGATTGATCAGGACTGCATGATTTTTTCTTCATCAGTTTCTCTTCATCATCCTCTTTTCTATTCACTCCCCTTTCTTAATTCGTAATGAACTAAGTTGTCTCTTTATAGACATGATATCACCATTTCTAGGTTCTTGACTTTCTTGATCTTGGCGTGATCCACAATTCTTGCCAATATAATTTAAATGATAGCTCTTCTTTTATCTCGTATAAATCTTCTTGCCAACTAGAAAAAACAACTTTAAATCCTTTACTTATCTCTAGCTTTATCTTGTCGATGAAAACAATGATAACTACCAGTTAAGTTTATATTTAGCTATGCCAGCTAGATATTTTGTCATTTATGAACTCCAATTAATTTTGGTGTTTTAACTCTTGTTAGCTTTGGTCAACCCTTCAGTTCTCCCTAGGGTTCTCTGTCGGGGTTGTTTGTCCATCGGGTATGCTTGTGATTCTGCTCATCGGTAATGCTCATCGGGTTCTTTGTTCGGGTATCACTGTGACTCAATCTTTGGTGATCTCTATCCATCAAGTTCCAATATCCGTCGGTGTTTGTAGTCACTTAGTGAATGCTTTTCTTTTATGCATTACTGAAAGCATAATCTTTATCTCTCTGATTATCTAAAGTCTTTGAAACTTTGAATATAACCGATCAAATTATATCAAGTTGACATCAATGACAATATAGTACATTAACTGATTTAATGTCTTTTATTATCTTTCTGTATTTTGGTGATCAACTTAACACCTTCAAACATTCAATCAGTTACATGTCATCATGTATCAAATCTAATTATTAATATCTATTGTCATATTCCCTTGTGTCTCTACTAAATTTGATTACTTTTAATTGTGTTGATATTGAGAATGGTGTAATGATTATGGTGTGGTATTGTTCTTTCCATAGACGTCTGAGCCCCCGTTGGGGTGTAATATTTGTTTGTTTATATTAGAGAGTTGGTCTCACATTTGTGACTTAACTCATTCATAGCTATGGGTAAAAAGTATTTACCATTAAAAAAGGCGACTTCAATTACATTGTTCTTTATAAAAATAATTGCAATAAATATTGCATTATTTCATTTAACTTCGATCCTTTTTATATTCTTTCTATTGTAACAACTAAAAAATGCCTTATAGGTTCTCAAAATTCAACACAGTAACTTTCATGAAAACTAAAATATAATTATAAGATTTTGACTACTAAACAACTACAATTTTAGTAAAAATGTAAGGTTTAGGATTTTCCTTAACATTATGTGCAAATTGATACATCTAATTTCTCTGATGAAGCTGATATTATTTTAAGAGATCTTAAAAAATGAAAGAATCTTTATAGAAAAGAATTGGTTGCATGCTTAGTAAACTTTTATGACAACATAGAAAATGAGATTTCATGTGGTGCAACCTTGTTCTTGTTAGAATTCAAAGAATTCAATCACCAAGATGCACTGTATGCAAAATACCTATCAGAAAATAAAAGAATGGAGACACAACTCATAATGATCAAAAAGATGAAATATTCATTCAGAGACAGAATAAAGGGAATTACAAAAGAATTAATAATTACAAAGAGATCAATATTTATAAAGAAGTTCAAAAAACCAGAAGGCAGAGAAACCTAGGATGCATGATAATAATTAATAATTGAATTAATTATTATATGCCTAAAGTTTAGCTTAAGTGAAAATATATTTTTACTCTAACACCCCCTTTAAGATAACTTAGGGAGAAGCTAAAAATGTAGAAACAACTACTCAAAGTAGGAAATGGGTCCTAGCCACATGGCCTAATCAAGTACTGAAGTGAAAAAAGATCTTTGTAAAGAGGAGAAACTGAGAAAACCCAGTGGGAAAAATGCCTCTCCGAAAAGAGATAAATACTAGTGAAGGACTGAAGAAGCCTCCAAACTAGAGAATGTCTAGATGAAGATAGGAACAAAGGAAGAACATGAGGAACATCACTGAAGCATGAAGTTGCAAATACTATGAAAGAATAACTATGGGAACCTACACTATAATAGAACATGATAAGGTAGAGAAGACTGTAAAAAAAGTCTAAAGAGATCATCAATCAAAGATGGAAGGATGCCTCCAAAATAAGAATGAAAGAGTGTCCATACGGTAAATAATCTATCTTACTAAAATACATAGGTACCCAGCCACTGCATCCTCCTAGTAAATATGATCAAATGATGAATACATAGCTCACTCCACCGAACCAAGGAAGCATTAGAACCAACGGGGAATACCCCCATAATGCTGAGCACAAAGAGGTATGACATTTATACTGAAAGAGACTACCAAGAAAAACTGTATGTCAAAGAAAGGACAAGCACATATAAAGGATGGTGTCGAGGATGATCAATCTTAGGATACACATAATGAGGCTAATGTCATGGAAGGAACACTCACTTGAAAAAGGTAGATAAACCCCCCATGGCACTTTATTATGTAGTGCGATTACAAACACACACAAAACATACATGAACCCAAACATGGAATGATGACACTTATCTCAGTGCTTTTACAAAAAAAGAAATGCTACAGAAATAAATGTTTATAATGCTCAGGAATGACTGAAAGCTATTAGAACATATGTAATAGATAAAAGGGAGTCATCCCATGTACAGAAAATGATTCTAGGACCTGAAAAATCCAAGATATCCATCAGATTGCAAAAATGTAAAAACCTAAATAAAAAGTACCTGGAGCAAATTTTGGCGATGAGATCCATACAAGAAGGAGAATAGAGCCAGCTTTCCAATGACATGTGGAAGTCAAAAAATATAGTTCAAAGTAAAAATATATGGCGAGCGGAGTGCAAAATGGAACCCTTTGACTGGAAAAAAACCTCAGCAAGACAGAAATAAAAATGAATCAAGCCTGGAAAATTAGGTCGAGCTCATAACTAGCTTTCAGATGCTATCTCTTTTAGCCAAAAATGCCCCTGTTTTCTCAACTTATGGGAAATAAACTGATAGGAGGTCAAAACATGAAGAACCCCAAGACACCTCTGCCTAATATCGCAGAGCCCCACTAAACTAGTGATTGCCTCCAAACTAGTGTTGCCTCCAAATTTGGTAGAAAATAGAAATTTATTTTGTCTGGTGAAAAAAAAATGAAATTGTTTTCTTAGGAAAATAAATGAAAAAAACTATGAGTAATATTTTTTAGTAATAAAATAATATTAAAAAAATAGGGCCCGTGGCTCCCTTGGGGCAAACGCGGCCTCATTAGGGCCTGCGCGGCTCCTTGGGGTCATATGCAACCTATTTAGGGCCTGTGCGGTTGCCTTGGGGTCTACGACCACCATGCGAGGGAAGGCCCCATCACCTGTCATGGTAGGTGGGTGGGGTAGGACCCCGAATGAATTTGATTTTTTTTTTCAAAATATTTTTTAAAATTTTTTATCCTTTTTTTTTCTTCAAAAAATATTTTAAAAAACCCATAAAAATGGGGATTTTATTTTTCCAAAAAACTGAAAAGAAATTTTCATGATTTTTTTTTTCACCCGCCTAAGAAATCATGCCCATAATAGGTTGTACGGGCAATATTTTTGCCTCAAAATTCAACTTTGTCCAAATTGGACATGCCTTATATGAAAAAAGGATTTTCAGGTGTTTTGAGCACGACGGTGAGTTCAATTTGTGCCCAAAGTGCTCCAAAAAATAGCTCCCCTCTAGACCCACACAAAACCCTCTAAAAACATGAAACCCTATGTGCTCAAAAAATTCTTTAAAAACTCAAGAATGGCAGCAACAACAAGGCTCTGATACCATGTTAGGATTCAAAGAATTCAATCACCAAGATCCACTATATGCAAAATACCTATGACAAAAGAAAAGAATGGAGACACAACTCATAATGATCTGAAAGATGAAATATTCATTTAGAGAGAGAATATAGGGAATTAAAAAAGAATTAATAATTACAAAGAGATCAATCCTTATAAAGGAGATCGAAATCCCAAAAGGTGGAGAAACCTAGGTTGCATGATAATAATTAATAGTATAATTAATTATTATATACCTAAAGTTTAGTTTAAGTGAACTAGAGATAAAGAGGTGACTGAATAATTAAATTAATAATGATTTAATTAATAAGTGAAAATACATTTTTACTTTAACATTCTCTCTACTCATCTTCATGCGAGGATAACAAGGACTTTAGAGAGATTTTCCTATTCACCTATTAATGGGACAACTAATTAAAATTGATTTTGGATACCTCAAACAATAAAAATTGAACAAATAGGATGATTACAAAGTACACCAATTAGGGAAACAAGTTTGTAAGTGCATTATTCATACCATGACACTCACTATGTCTTTTCAGATGAGGGACTAGAGTAGTGACAAATCTTATATATATGGGATTTCTAGATTCAAGTATACCACTTGAAGCTCCAAATAATTTTAGTTATGACATATTAGTTTATAGGAATTCAAGATTGAGATATGCATTGGGCTTTGCTGCCATATAATGAAAGTATATGAATAGGTATTGATACTTCTTTTCTAGTAATATTTTGGTGAGAGTGCTCCATAAGAAGGACAAATTTGAGATGCTAAGGAAATAGATCTAAGATGAAACATAGGTCAGTTTCATAGATGCATGGTACTTATATAGACCAAGGGAAACTGGCTTTGAAGATGAAGATTATAGGATATCTTATAGTTCAAACTCATTCATGTAATCATTTGAAATGAGTATGGTTTTGTTTGCCTTTGATGATGGTTTTTAATCAAAGTTAAATTGGCTTTATAGGGACAAGGAACCCAAAGTTCAAAATATCAAAGTATCAAAAAAGCAAAAGTCTGCAATCAACAAATCACAAGACGTTAACCAAACACAAAAAAAAAGAGAAAATATTATTAACAATGTTATCAACTTGAGTAATTTCCTTATCTTTTCTCTTAAGTCTGGTCGCTGATCTAGGAAGAGTATCTTTGTCTGTGTTACCAAGAGTAGTAGTATCCTCCATAGAGGATCCCATATATTTTGGGTGTCCTATTGTGGTAGATTTGATACTAACAAAGGGTGAAGAAGGAACACCCTTAAATGGAGCTTTTAGAGTGTCTGCATGTGCATTATGTTACATACACCCTTCAATTGAGTTCTCCATTGTTATTTTACTCACTGCCACCACATTCCCGACTCTATCCTACAAGCTATTAAGAGTGCCTTCCATGGTGTTAATGTGAATTTCATGATCCTCTTTAAGCTCTATTATAACCTGGATAAGGGTTTTAGTGCTCTCCATGGCTAATTTAAGGTTAGTCTGGGAGGGTTTTCCCTTTAAGTTATTGATCTCTTCCACAATGCAAGTGAACATAGCTTCTTGGTTTTCCATCAAATTCTTTAGCAAGCTGTCAATACTCAGATTATCTAGCATAGAAGAACCCTTATCCAATGGGCTATTTATCCCTACTTTAATAAAAATCTCTACATGAATGCTCATATGCTCCTTCTCTAGAGTACTATCTAGGGAAATTGCAAGGGGAACAAGGGTAGAGTCCAGCAGATGTTTAGGATTTTTTTCATAGGTCGATTTCCCTGTTTCCAATGGGGATGGACCCAACAAGGTCCTTTTTGTTCTTTAGCATTGTTGCTGATATCTTATAATTTCTTTTATACTTTTTAGAGGAATTAGGGTCTAGAGAATCTGGCATAATTTCACTAGAGGGTGTATACTCTGCCCCATCATCATCTAAAATAACAACCCTTTTATGGGTCATATTAGTTGGACATTTTCTAGTATTCAAATGGAAAATTTTGTCCCCATTCAAATTATAATCCTTTAGGTTCGACGAACCCTCATCCTTATAATGAACCTTAACTTTTTCCTAGTACTCAATGCCCATTCTAGGTGGGGATTCCTTTCAATGTGCAAATCAAAGGCATGTTCCATAATCGATATGATAAGGCCTTCATGCAAAACAAGGGATGAAGGGATTTTCCTATGGGCCCTCAAACTATGGTTCATGGGCGCTAGAAAATAATAAGGAATATAAATATATTTATCATGTTGGAAATGGTTTTAAATCACAAAGTGATAACGAAACAAACTGGTTAATATAGTCAAGAATAATATATCTCATGATCACTTCTGCCACATTTGCCCAAGGGAATTTGATAGAAGCTCGTTCATGCCCGTTGTATGAAATTCTACAAACTTTATATCTTTCACTAGGTAGAAAGAAGATTTCCAATGCCTCATTCACCCTCTTCTTAGCTCTATAAATTTTCTTCCCTTTATCATAATATTCCACACTTTCGTAATCAAGTCCTCTTTTATTTCTAATTCCAACCCATAAACCTTCAAATCCCTTCTTCCTAGCCATTAACAAAGGCTTATGTGACTTGCATGTCCGCACCATTCAACTTCTCCATGTAAGGCGTAAGGCCACTAGCTAAAAGCTCTTACCAAACAACTTGTTCCTTCTACAATTTTACATAGACAATTGGCTCCAACCTATTTTGATCACCCCCCATCACTTCTTCACACTAATTTCTACTTCTCTAAAAAATAGGGCAGACAAAATAAAACCCCAGGCTAACAACTATTAACAAAGTTGAGGTCATTGATTTCATTAACAAAGTATGCATGAGCTGGCTGATTTCATAAGGATAAGTGATTTGGTCGATATTGAGTTGCAGGGAACGGGTTTTACTTTGTCTAATAATAGAAAAGGTAGGCACCTTATCCAAGTAAGGACGGATAAATGGTTGATCTCCGGTGGGTGGGATATTGCCCCTCTAATTGGCCTCTCCCACCTCCCAAGGACTGTGTCTGATCACTCTCCTTTGATCCTTGACAGGGAGGAAAAAGCCTGTGCTGGACCCTGTCCTTTCTACTATGAGATTATGTGGCATTCTCACGAGGAATTTGAATATTGTATAAAAAGGTGGTGGAATACGACTATTAGGGGAATGGCTATGTTAAGAATTGTTGAGAAGCTAAAAATTATCAAAAGGGAGGCCTACAAGTGGAGCAAAACTAAGTTAAGGGACATTTTTCAGTGTAAGAAAGAGATAGAGGAAAAAATTAAACTCCTCCAAAATGAGATGGCCATGGGAACTTCCTCTTGGGAAGCTCATATTGAGGAAGAAGGCTGGAGGATAAAATGGAAAGATAACCTCAAGAGGGAGGAAATCTTCTGGAAGCAACATTCTCGTATCCAATGGATCAAGGAAGGTGACCGTAACTCAGCTTTTTTTCACAGATCTGCTTCAATCCATAAAAGAAGGAATACAATTAAATCCCTGGCTGCCAGTGGGGTGGTGATGACTGAGGAAGAAGACATGGGTAATCATGTTGTAGATTTAATTCATGACACTTTAGAAGTTTGATGCGGAGGGGGGTAGATTCTAATAGCTCTCATCTCCTAGAGGCTATCCCGACTGCTATTACTAGAGAAGAGAATAATATGTTGCTCTCCCAAGTTTCTGAAGAGGAAGTCAAAACTGCTATTTTCTCCATGGGTGCTTTCAAATCTCCTGGTCCAAATGGATTTCCCCTGGCTTTCTTCCAGCACTTCTGGGAGGTCATAAAATATGATCTTATTCATGCTGCTCATGATTTTGTTAGAACCGGAAAAATTCCCAAAAGAATTAATAAAAATTACATTATTCTAGTCCCTAAAGTTCAAGACCCCAAGGAACTAAGTGATTTCTGGCCTATTAGCCTCTGTAATACTATTTATAAAATCCAATCAAAAATTATCACAAATAGGATTAAACCTCTCCTGGGAAAAATAATTAACCCCGACCAGAAGGGGTTTGTTCTGGGAAGGCAAATCCTAGACGCGGTTATCACTACCCATGAAATAATTCATTCGATGGAAAGAAGTAAACATGTTGGCATGGCTTTGAAAATGGACATTTCTAAGGCGTATGATAAGGTGATTTGGAACTTCTTGTAAGGGGTGCTAAAAAATCTTGGCTTTCATCCTAACTTCATAAGAATCATCAAGGAGGCGATGGAAATGGTTGAATTTGGTGTTCTTGTAAATGGTTCACCTTGGGGGTCCTTTAATCCGGACAGGGGCTTGCGCGAAGGTGACCCTCTATCCCCTTATTTGTTCCTCCTGTTGCTGAGGTGTTGGCTCATAATTTATTGAGACTAGAGGCTTCTGGACACATTGCTTGATTCAAACCGGCTTCCACTCTTCCTCGAGAAGTCATTCAATAGTTTGTGGATGACACGTTTCTATTTGGGAAATCTTGTATTAGATAAGCGAGAGAATGGAAAGGTCTGCTGAATGATTATGTGGAGGCTTTGGGTCAGGTGATTAATTATAGCAAAAGCACAATTTACTTCTTTAATTTTGAACAAAGAACCCCGTTGAAAATTATGGAATGTATTGGTTGTAAGGGTGGTATGCTTCTCGACATCTATCTCGGTCTCCCTCTCATAGTGAAGGAAGTCTCTAACCTTTTCTGGAACTCCATCCTCAAAAAATGCAGAAAAAATTGGCCGGATGGAAAGGTAAGGTCCTCAGTAATGTAGGGAAGCTCCAACTTCTTGCGGTGGTCCTTCAAGGAATACCTATTTATTTCCTCTCTTTTTAAAATCAATGACAAAACAATGAAGAAACTGGAAAAAATTCAAATTAACTTTCTATGGTTCAGAACAGTAGAAGAGGCTAAAATGAACCTAGTTAGCTAGGATACGGTCTACCAACCTAAGAATGTTAGAGGGCTGGGAGTGAGAAAGATAAAAGATCTTAATAAGGTGCTAATTACTAAACTTGGTTGGAAATTTTTTAGGGGAAACTTTGATTGGTGTAAAATTGTGAAGGCCAAATACCACTTAAATGACCAATTCCCCATGGGCCAAAACTACCCCACTGGCTCTAAATTCTGGAACTTCATGGTGAAAATTAAAGGTAACCTCCTTAGAGGCTTCAAATGTGTGTTGGGTGATTGCAAGAAGATACATTTCTGTGAGGACTAGTGGGTGGGGGATAAACCTCTCAGTAGAAACAAACTTGGTCTCCTTAGGGATCATTTGATTACTCATTTTGGTGACAAAGTCAGCGACTACATTTCAAAATATAAGAAATGGAAAGTCCTTTCTAATGCTACAGGAACTGATTGCTAAGATCAGGATCCCCATCTCTCAAATTGTTGATAAGGCTGTGTGGTGTCACAAAAAATCGGGGGAGGTTGTAGTCAAGTCTTCTTACCTTGCTAACATTAAGGTTTTGGCTGATTAGATGAGTTGGGGAAAGGTATGGTATCCTCAGCTCATCCCCAAAATAAAAATTTTCTGGTGGACCGCTCTCCATGGAAAAATCCTTACATTGGACAACCTCCAGAAATGGGGAGTCCAACTGGTCAACAGGTGTGTTCTTTGTAAAATGCAGGCTGAGACAATAAATCATATTCTTATACACTGCCCTTATGCTTCTCAGGTGTGGGCCAAAATCATGAGAAAACTGCAGCTAGACTGGGTCTTTTTGGAGCACTTAGACCAATTTATCACTAACTAGGGTCACATAGCTGAGCACCCTCTCATCAACATCCTTTGGCATCTATTACCCCCACATGTTTGTTGGAGTCTGTGGAAGGAGCGTAAAAATTGGATTTTTAGAGGGGAGGACAACAATATTGAAGGAAAACCTATGAATCTGCTAAAGGAAAACCTAGACACTTGCCACTGGAAAATCCCCCTACCCCCCCAAAGGATTGGAGTGTATGATAGAAAAGGAATGGGCTCTTCCCACCTCTTTCAATGCGACAAACTACTCCAAATTTCTGACTAGACTAAACACTAAATGGTCACCCCTAGAGGAAATCATAACCAAGCTTAACTTTGATGGCGCTACCTCCAATGGTGTTGCTGTAGGTGGAGGTATTCTTACAGATCAAAAGGGTCACTTGATCTTGGCCTATGCGGTCCACTTGGGGAAGGGGTCTAATAATTTGGCTGAGATGTCTACTCTCTTTTGGGGTTTAAAGGTGGCGTCTGATATTGGGATTAAAAGAATAATCATATAAGGTGACTCTAAAATTGTGATTGAGCTGGTTAAAGGGAACTATACTACTGGTTGGATTCAAGCAAATGTGTTCTAGGACATCTGTGCGCTACTCCCCAGGTTCGATGATTTCAACCTTCAACACATTTACCGAGAAGGTAATGCGGTGGCTAACATGTTGGTGACCATGGGTCTTGCGAAGAATGGCTTAAGATGCTGGAGAAATTTAAATTCTCTACCCAAGCAAGTTATTTCGCTTGTGGAAAAAGAAAGTAATTTTAATGATGAATAACGAGGCTGATTTTGATTGGTTGAGAAAGATGGCGGGCAAGTTCACGAGGTGCCGCATCATTTCAAATTTTAAAAGAGATACGAGATTCAGGTCAATTAATTATTTCCAGTTGAAAACATAAGCTATCAATGTCATTTTTAGAAAAAGTACATGCTTTTTCAAATTCAAAGAAGACGTGGAGCATGACACGCGTAAAGGAAAGATTGACATGACTGATGTGATTAATGGTTACATTAAGCCTTTATGGTGTTATCATTTCTTGGCTTGCAAAGCTTATTCTTTTATCCCAGCCAACCATGTGAATTATACGGGCCAACTTTGCGAGGAGGTGGACAATAAAACCACCTGGTTTTTTGTCTAGAGCAAAACCTTCTACATTTGTTGGGTTGTTGGCTTTTCTCTGGCGAGGTTTGTGTTGAATAGAAGAGGGAAAGGTGGGATGTCGGTTGAGACCAAGGAGAAAGACTTGCCTAAATATAGCTCAGAGATGGACAGGGATATGGTGCAGGTGGAACCCGCTAGGATCAAGGATGAATTACTAAAAAATCCGTGTGTTCTCAACTACCTTAAGGAGGGCGGTTTCTACCCGTTCATGAAAGCTATGGGCAGAAGTGTCGAAATGGTCTCTTTGCAGTTGGTAAAAACTTGGGATGAGGGCAAAGTCATGATAAATGGAATTAATTTTGAGATTAATGAGGAGGTTATTGCGCAGGCCACGAGTCTCTCCACAATGTGGAGAAAATGGAAGAAGATCACCAAAAGCCGAGACGACACCCATATGATAAGATTCTTCAAAAAAATGGAGATTCTTGAACAATTTAGGGGAGGTTTCAACAGAATGGCACTGCCCGACCCATGAAATGAAATGTGCCTCATTTTGATGAAGTATATCACTATGGAAGGCTGCTTTGACACCTATTACAACTACCATTTCCTGCTCCTTAACCACTTCAGGCACAACGATTCCATCTCCTTTCCTTTTTTTCTACTCCATTTGATGGAAGCTTAGTTATGGAAGTCAGAGGAAAAATGAAATCCAGGGAGAATTATTCTATTCTCCATCAGGGTTTAATGCTATGCCTATACAATTTCCATCTAGCTCTATGTCCGCCTAGGACTGTTACTCTTCATAACTTTATGATGTATCCTGAGAATCCTAATGAGCTGAAGGTTACTCTTTCTAACCCCACAACTTCTTCCAAAACCACTGTTTCCAAGAAGGTTAATATGGGCTTTGCTGAAAGTGACCAAATCACCATTTATGCTGAAGGAGAGGAGGAAAATGATAGTAGGTGGAGATCTAACAGAATCACCACCAAAACCAGATACAAGCAAAAAATTGTGAGAAAGAGGTGCCCTGAGGAGGATGAAGAGGAAGAAGATTCAGAGGAGGAATAAGAAATTAGGCAGGTCACTAGGGGGAAAGCTAAAGTGGGGAAGAAAGTTAAGGTTGAGGAGAGAGAAAGGGAGAAAAAGAAGAAAATCACTATTGTGGATGGGACTGAGAAAAGTCACAACTCTCAAGTCTCTGCCAATTTCAGTCTCCCGACCTTTGACCTTTCAAAGAAAAATCTCTTTGAGGAGAAGAAAGCAGACTCACCGCTCCTAGCTACCCATCCCCTTAGCCTCGAGGAGGAAAAGGATAACACCAAGGCTATCAATGATAAAAAAAATCCTAAGGGAGCCCCGGAGGACTCCAAAAAGGCAGATGAGAAAATGCCCGATGCTTATAGTGACACTCCCCATAAAACTAAAGGACCTCAGGAGCCCCTCTTGCTTTCTGACCCTAAGGAGGACCTAAAGGAAATGAGGGTGGAAATCAAAAATCTCAAGGAAAGCTTTAACAGGATCACAGACTTTGCTGTGAAGGTCATGCATGCGGCTGCTACTATGCTCCAACTCCTTCATATGGAGAAAGCGAATTCGGGAGGAGAGCAAAAGGATGAAGAATTGTACCAGTTCCTCGTGGATGACTAGCTTAAGCTCTTGTTGAATGGCGGGAAAGGTAACCCCAAGTAGTTTCCTTTTCCTTTGTTAATGGTTAATTTTTCTGCCTGGACTTTTTGGTTGGGCAATGTGGGCCTATTCCAACTTCGGTTAAACTCAAGTTTTTGTAATAATGGTTTACCATTTGTTACTGTTAATGCTAACTTTACTGATACTTATTACCACAAGCTAGTTACCAACCTCATGGTGAGGTTGGGGTATGTTAGGACTTCCAGGCTAGTTACCAGCTCCGTGTTGGAGTTGGGGTCTGTTGATTTTCTTTCGTGGTTTTTGGTTTTTAAAATTGTCATAGGCTGAGGGTTTTCTACGTGTGTTTTTTGTTGTTTGTCAGCACTCCTCATGCTGGCTGTGTCTATTTGGGTCAACCCCCCAGTTTCGGTTGCTTTTTTAAATCAAAAACAAAGTTGAGGTCATAATTAAAAGAGCCCTAATTTGAAGTTCAAATTGCATGTAGGGTACCATCAAAACCAAGGCATGAATGATCGAAGCACTTCTCAGCATCAATGGGTAACAATATTTGGATCTCATTTGGGATACAATTATCATTATCCTAAACAACCAAACGATTTGACTTCACAAAAATATTGGCCAGCCAGTCAGTCACACAATTTCCTTCTTGATAAACATGGGTAATTTTGTATGCCTAAAACTAAGTAAGCATAACTTTATAATCTTCAATTAGAAAACTTATAGTCTACGAAGGGGTAGTATTACCATTTAAATAATTTATTATGTTTAAAGATTCACTTTTAACCCATATTCTATCTTAGCCCACGTTCATAAACTCTTTTGATACCTAGGTAAGATGGATATGCTTGCTTTAGATGAAGGTTCTTCCACATTGGACACAAAATGTAGAATGTAAAGTAAACTAGACGATAACATAACATAATGCATATAAGGATGAGCAAATATACTTTCACGAGTACCTCAATGACAACAAAAAGTATATGAAATTCATTTCTTTCACTCAAATGAATTTTTCTAATCAAAAGATTGTTAAAAATATTATGTTACTACAATATTTGATAACCAATTTACTTGTTTCACTATGATTTTTCATTTTAATTACTTATGTTTTTTTAATATGGTATATTGTACATAATAAATATTGAAGTAACTTTTGTAATTACTGTTGAACAAGACTTGAGTTATGAGTGGATTGATTTATAATTCAATTTTTTATTAAATATGATATAATTTTACCTAGATTAAATGACAATATAATAACTTGTCAGGTTTTTATCCTAAATAGATTATATAAATCAACATTTAACATTTTTAAAAAAAATGTATTTTCTCTTATTTTAATTATACTGCTTATTTGTGGGTTTGGTGTGATCTCGTTCCATTTTCAATTAAAATGAGTAGACACGAGTAATAGAATGTGATATTAAATAAACAAAGCGCGTAATGATTCAATAGATTTGCATTCCCCAACAAACAAAATTTGTACACAATTATAATACTGATACAAGCTGTACTCAATTAGAATACTGATACAAAACTAAAAAGCAACTGACATATTTTCAGCTTCAACTTGTGATATAATGTGATTCTATTAAGATTTCAAGCAGAGTCATATAGTCTTTTGTCTATCTGAGGTTAAGGTGACTTAATTAAAATCTCCAAGATGTCATTAACAGCTGAGAGACAGAATGGGGAAAAGAACAGGTTACTGATCATAGGAGGCATAGGATATCTCGGTAAATACATGGTAAAAGCCAGTGTTTCATTTGGTTACCCGACCTCTGTTCTTGTAAGGCCTGAATCTCTATCTCCCCATTCCTCTAAAGCCGCTATACTTCAAGAATTCACAGATATGGGCATTCAGATGCTTCAAGTGAGTTAAATACTGCTGTTGTAACAACTTTATTCTTCAGTGTGTATCAAATTTCTAATTTATTTTAGTGGTTTTATATACAGGGATCTCTAGATGACCAGGAAAGTCTAATGAATGCATTTAAACAAGTAGATATAATCATATCCACGCTTGCGATCCATCAGCATATGGATCAGCTCAAGATCATAAAAGCCATCCAAGAAGTTGGGAATATCAAGGTATGAAGTGATTTTGTTTTTCCATGACTTTGTTTTTTCATTAACTAATTTATTGTCTCTGGAATCAGAGATTTCTTCCTTCAGAGTTTGGCTACAACGTAGGTAGGGTTGAAGGTCTCCCTCCATTTTAGAGGGTGTGTGATGATAAAAAGACAATCCGCAAAGTTGTTGAACAAGCAGGGATTCCTCACTCCTTTGTTTCTGCCAACTATTTTGGGGCTTATTTTGTCGATTATCTTCTTCAACCTAAGCGCAAACCACAATTGGAGGAAGTTGTCATTTATGGCGATGGTCTTACAAAAGGTATATAATATCCACTAGGATTCATTTACTGCAAGATTTAAAAGGAACCCCAGATTGATCATAGATTAAAGCAAGAGATTATAGCTCAACGAAGAAAACCAATACTGACATGAGATTTGAACGTTGTGCAGCTGTTTTCAATTTAGAAGATGATGTTGTAGCTTTATCTATCATGGTAGCAAACAACCCAAGAACGTTAAACAAGTCTGTGATTTGTAGGCCGCCGGGGAACATTATTAGCCAGAGTGAGCTTGTATCGCTGTGGGAGAAGAAAATGGGAACAACATTTAAAAGAGTTTTTGTCCCAGAATCTGAGATAATCAAACTGTCAGAGAGTATGTTCTCAATATCATTTACTCTGAGTTTTAATATATTTTCACTTCATAATAAATCTCCATTAATACAAAAATGCAAAATGCATTTATGCAGCATTGTCTCCTCCCGATAACGTTCGCGCTTGTATTTTGCACAACGTATTAGTGAAAGGTGACCAGACAAACTACGGAGTAGGAGAAGAAGAACTGTAGGCTTCAAAGCTCTACCGGATTACAAACAGACTCCCATAGAAGAGTTTCTTGAGGCGTCCCTCACTGCTCCCCGCGATGTAAAGCTTACTTATTTTGGCTAAAGTAAGCTTGAACTCTATGTATAGTTCTAAGACGCAATATTTTCTCTATTATAAAGTTTTACGAGACCTCAGCCCACAAGTATTGTCAGAATTCATGCAAAAATAACTGCTTTAAACCCTCTGGAAAGGTACACTTTCAATCTCCTCTATAGCTATTGGGCAAGATCTCAAACCCTCTCAATCTAACCTTGAAAATATATGTTAAACAAATATATAAGATAAATTGGCGTGCATGATGGTTTTTTTTTGTGCATTGCACAAGATGTTTTTAAGATTTTCTTGCAAAATTTGTCTGAAGATTTTAGTTAAATTTGTTGCATAAAAACATTGAAATCATATTCTCGGTTAGACAATTAGGATTTATTTTACTGAGTTTGAAGATTTTTTTTTTCGGATTTATATTGCAGAGTTCTATAAGTTGTTAGCACGTGAAATTCGAAAGTTTTACTTTAACAAATTTGTAAATAATAGTCGAACAAAAAAAGTTATTTTCTGCATTCTACCAACTACTACAGCTGTTTGCAAAGTTTACAAATTTTCCAGAATTTGAGGGAAGATTTCAGTTCCAATTCTTACATAAAATCATAGAGTTGGTTATACAACCAGAGTTTACAACCATATCTTGGGATAAACAGATTTTTGGAAGAATTTTTTAATTTAGCATTTGGTTATCTATACTTAATTAATTATCAAAGGCATATAAGCCTATAGGACTGCCCCAAGAATTCAACACAATAACAGGTGTCACATGTTTCATGTGACAGTTGTAATTTTTCTCATTTCCAGAACCGCTTTTTTTTTAACATTACCATTTGGATTTGCACAGTAAATAACATTGCTATTTTTTAAGCTCAGTTTCCTGATAGCTGAAACATTTATCTAAATTTTTATTGTCAACTAAAATGCCTGTTCTTAAAAATGCGAAGTAATTACTAATATACTTCCCTTAAAACAATTTAAAAAACCTAAATGTGTCATTGGTAAGCCATATGCTCTTTACACGTTTCTGCACTTTGTCTCAGTGATTTCCAACTCACTGGCAACTTTGTAGAGTGTCATTTCACCATGAAGTTTAACGTTTCTGCACTCTCTGCACCCTCCCTCCACTCTGGCAACTTTGTAGCGTGTCTTTTCACCATCAAAATTTAACGTTTCTCCACTCTCTCTCTCTCCACTACTTATTTAGTCTAACGTGCTTTCATATAATGTCCTGTAAGTACGTAAATGATGCGACACAATGGCTTTGGCGTTTCATCCTCGAAGCTGCGTCCACTACGAAGAACAACTGGACAGCACTACTTTTCACTATTACTAATCTTCTTTCTAAAACTATCACTGCCTAATCTTATCACCTTCCATAACATCAGGCAGATTTTGTGACGTTAACAGTAGTGGGCAGGGAACAGAACATGTACTGGAACACTCAAATTTAATGGACCACTCTGCATTATATAGATGGGATAAAACAATCATGTATTATCAACTTTTTTATATAGTAGTCATGTATTATCAACACTTTTTTATAAAGAAGTCATGTATTATCAACACTTTTTCCTATAAAGGAATCATTTCCTAACAACTTTTTTTACTTTCTATCTATATTAGATCCTATATTATAATTAATGGACATGGCATTGAGTATGATTCTATTCATATGTGCATTGTTTAAATGAAATAAAAAAAACTAGAACTTACACTCTAAGGAGGCGATAGTAAAATATATAATAGTAATGACATTTTGGTGGTACCGTAAAAAGATATGTACTAGTAATAACTACATCTTTTCTTTTCCATATATGCAAAATAATGATATTGTCCTCCTCCTCCTCCTCCTCCTCCTTATAATAAACTACAATTAAGAATTTTTCATCTCTTATAATAAACTACATTTAAGAATTCTTCATTTTATTTACACTGATTTTACATACCACTAGATTTTACTCGAATAGATGAGTTGCTTAATATTGCATATCCCAATCCAACCTTTGCCCATTCATATGTAGAACTGGCTTTAAGCTTTCAAGGACTTGCCCTTATTATTTCTGTAAGTTTGAAATTTTTATGTATTTTGACCTATAATTGCATTTTCTTGAAGTGGGTAGTGGTTTGAATTGGATATGTCTACCACTTCTCTCTTGTATTTGCACTTTCATGTTTCTATTCATTTTTGTTCATATCAAATATCTATAAATACGAAGTTAAAAGTGAAAAAAATCCATATGCAATATTCAATGTAATAGCTATAGGAAGCCATAGTTACAACCAACCACAAACAACTCTCTTTAATCTTCTAATGCATATAGCGAAGGTATTTTGAATGTAAACATTGATCAAAATCATCTTATCCAAATCCATTACATTCCACTCGAACAATCAATATTACTTAATGATTTTTCCAACTGCCTAAGTCATTGCAACAATCTCATTAAGCTTATATAACCTTTGGTTCTATCTTGGAGCTGATGGGAGCTTATATATTCATGTCATTTCTCTCTTCCATTTCATTTTCTTCTATACTATATTAATCTTTAAAATAAGACATTGACTAAATAAATATTAAAAAGAGAAAAAATATAGAATATGCACATTTTCACAAACCCCTAAATTTATATAAATTCATGGAGTATATATATATATATATATATATATATATATATATATATATATATATATTTC
>MU225166.1:265309-279055 GCA_018584345.1 Thuja plicata
ATGTTGCTATGTATAACAAAGTTACTATATGCAATAATGTGATTATGCAGATTCAAGTGCAAGCCAATAAAGTGGCTCTGGAAGTGGCTCACCTGCAGGAGCTTCTCAATCATTGGGGCAATGCTCCTTGCACTATTGCCCGGGTTCCTCCGGATGCTCTTTCTGCCGAGGGTACGCCTCCCAGAGGCCGTCGCCATGGGTGTAGCTCCTCTGCGTGCCGCTCACACATGCCATGGTCCCAGGCCCCTCGCCATCACTCTCTGAGAGGTGGTGGGGATGGTTGGCGGCGCCGCTCGGCTTCTCAACCTCCGCGGACTTCTGGATGGGGGCCAGCCCTGACACAGTCTGCCCCTTTTGACGCCCCTAGTGCTCGTCGTGGCTGGGATTGGCCGCCTGCCACTTCTTCCAAGTTTCCCCGCCTGGCGCTTGCTATCTCCCCGCCTAGGGCGGATGACAAAGAAAAAGAAAAAGAAGATGCTGATAATGATGGTTGGTCGCTTCCCGACCCTCGTGTCAATCCCACTAAGAAGTGGGGATCGGATGATAAAGATCCTCCACCTTCTGGAACTGCTCTTGTTGCCTAAATGGCATGTTTTTTTTTATGAATAGTTTTATGTTTCCGGCTTAGCCGTGTGAACTCTGCGGGGTGATTTCTTTATCCCCTGGCCCCTTTTTTGTAGATATGTAACTTTAATATTTATTAATAGAAAAGGACCTATTCATCAAAAAAAAAAATGATTTAAAAAACCTAAATGTGTTTACACGTTTCTGCACTTTGTCTCAGTGGTTACCAACTCACTGGCAACTTTGTAGCGTGTCTTTTCACCATTAAAGTTTAACGTTTCTGCACTCTCTGAACTCTCTCTCCACTCTGGCAACTTTGTAGCATGTCTTTTCACCATCAAAATTTAACATTTCTCCACTCTCTCTCTCCACTACTTATTTAGTCTAACGTGCTTTCATATAATGTCCTGTAAGTACTTAAATGATGCGACACTATGGCTTTGGTGTTTCATCCTCGAAGCTGCGTCCACTACGAAGAACAACTGGACAGCACTACTTTTCACTATTACTAATCTTCTTTCTAAAACTATCACTGCCTAATCTTATCACCTTCCATAACATCAAGCAGATTTTATGACGTTAACAGTAGTGGGCAGGGAACAGAACATGTAATGGAACACTCAAATTTAATGGACCACTCTGCATTATATAGATGGGATAAAACAATCATGTATTACAACTTTTTTATAAAGTAGACATGTATTATCAACACTTTTTTATAAATTAGTCATGTATTATCAACACTTTTTTCTATAAAGTAATCATTTTCTAACAACTTTTTTTACTTTCTATCTAAATTAGATCTTATCTTATAATTAGTGGAAATGGCATTGAGTATGATTCTATTCATATGTGCATTTTTTAAATGAAATAAAAAAATAGAACTTATACTCTAAGGAGACGATAGTAAAATATATAATAGTAATGGCATTTTGGTGGTACCATGAAAAGATATGTACTAGTAATAACTACATCTTTTCTTTTCCATATATGCAAAATAATGATATTGTCCTCCTCCCCCTTATTCTTATAATAAACTAAAATTAAGAATTTTTCATCTCTTATAATAAACTACATTTTAAGAATTCTTCATTTTATTTACACTGATTTTACATACCACTAGATTTTACTCGAATAGATGAGTTGCGTAATATTGCATATACCAATCCAACCTTTGCCCAGTCATATGTAGAACTCTGGGGCTTTAAGCCTTCAAGGACTTGCCCTTATTATTTCTGTAAGTTTGAAATTTTTATGTATTTTGACCTATAATTGCATTTTCTTGAAGTGGGTAGTGGTTTGAATTGGATATGTCTACCACTTCTCTCTTGTACTTGCACTTTCATGTTTCTATTCATTTTTGTCATATCAAATATCTATAAATACAAAGTTAAAAGTGAAAAAAATCCATATACAATATTTAATGTAATAGCTATAGGAAGTCATAGTTACAACCAACCACAAACAACTCTCTTTAAGCTTCTAATCCATATAGCGAAGGTATTTTGAATGTAAACATTGATCAAAATCATCTTATCCAAATCCATTGCATTCCACTCGAACAATCAATATTACTTAATGATTTTTCCAACTGCCTAAGTTATTGCAACAATCTCATTAAGCTTATATAACGTTTGGTTCTATCTTCGAACTGATGGAAGCTTATATATTCATGTCATTTCTCTTTTCCATTTCATTTTCTTCTATACTATATTAAGCTTTAAAATAAGACATTAACTAAATAAATATTAAAAAGAGAAAAAATATAGAATATGCACATTTTCACAAACTTCTAAATTTATATAAATTCATGGAGTGTGTGCGTCTCTCTCTCTCTATATATATAGTTTGGGAAGAAATTTTGGCGTGTTTATGAAGAAACTGTAACATGATTATTTGATTGGAAATGCAAATGTGAAGGTCAAGACCCCATTTTTTTATTTATGAAACCTCCTTGCGTAGTTTGAGAAGCTTGTATACAAATTCTAATCTGAAATTTAATTTTACTGTAAATCTCAGTGGAAACCCTCATTTTTTCTTATCTTAAGGCAATAAACATGTTTATTTTATCGCTTGAACCAGACCACCCATGGTTGGCCAATGTACCCATTCAGTTCCCTATTGATCTCGTTAAATTCGTTGCATTTCGGTATCCATCTCGAGCTTTTCATATCGTTCCACATCCTTGCCACCTCTTTGCTGTCACCCAAATTGTTCTGAATGATTTTCTCCTCTCTCAAAATGTCTGCATCTTTTTCCGTTTCCACCAACTGGGACATGAACAGGACGAAGCAGTGTGCCAGTCTGCCCGTCGAAAGAGATATCATGGATCCCGCCATGGTCCATTGCTTTTAACACCACTCCAGCTATTTTAAGTTTGTCTGCGCCATATGGAAGATACTTCTCATCGCTTATCTAAGCAATTTCCTTTTTTCTGATACAAGGCCTAAAAAGACACTATAAAAACTTAAGCACAGGGGACCTGAAATCGCAAACGGAAGCAGAGGAGTCAGAAATGGATGATGCAAGCCTTTAACTCCTCTTATAAGAAAACCATGAATCTCTAGAGACAAGCGTAAGCCTTAGGAAATCCAAAAGTTGTTTGATACCAAACAAATTGTGAGCGCTATTACAAGGCCATGGAGTTTGGGACTTTACAGGGAAAATATGGAATCACAGATGGCGGAGCAAATCCTCCAATACGGTCTTCTTCTGTGTTACCTACATTGCTCTCTCAAGAACCACCAATGGCAGTTGGTTCTCCAGTTTCATCACATCCATTAAAATGGCCCAGAGACCAGGATTGTAACTGCGTTCATAGAAAATAGGACGACTAGAACTTACCTGAGCAGAGGCATCATCCCATCCATTGTAAACTGGCGGAACGGTGCTGCTGATAACGCTACAATCCTCCTGTCTATTGAAACCCATAACAAAACAGTTGAAAAATTCCAGCAGAAAGGCCACATCTATAAAGCACATCTGAGCTTTTTTAGCCTAGGAATCTATCTACACTACGAAATCATTGAAACTTCTTACCAAAGGAAACTCATTTTTCGAGTAAGGAGAAAAATCTCATATAAACTAGAATATATTAATAAATTGTTTAATAGATTTCACTTGCCACTTCTTATAATGCGTTTCTTTAGCTTCGTAAGATAGGTATATTTGAATTACGTCACATTGAAAATGTGAGAATGAGATGGGCCTGCGTTAATGTCAATTTTGTAAAAAAAAAAGTGAATAAACAAAACATACAAAGCTGCTACAACAAAGAAAGGAGATTTATTATGTCACATTGAAAATGTGAGAATGAGATGGGCCTGCGTTAATGCCAATTTTGTAAAAATAGAAAATTATTTCAGTTACAATTTTATTTCAACTACATATCTGAATATTCTCTAAGTTCTAAACAGCTTAAACTGAAAGTTCTAACTAACCGATCCTTATTTCTTGGATCGTGATTTTCTAACTGCTACAATCTTAACCTCTGCATGTGATAATCAACACTCCCAGTTTAGTTTTGATGGAAGAAATTAACGTCTGCCAACACTCCCCGTTGATTTCAACCATAGATACTACAGCATTCACCAATCACCAAATTCTTTGCTCCCGATCATTGTCTTTTGTTTCAATTATATCGAGTCTTCAGACTTACTCAAATTTCTAACTTCAAACATTATCCAGAATTTTCAAGTTCAGATCAAACTTAGGAAATTCCATCATTCACTTGGGATGCTCTAACCACAAGCTCTGGAAAACTTCATCTCCAGTCCATTGTAGGTTCAGGTGTGAAACCGTTATACATTGTCAACACCTCCCATTGAGCCACACTGCGGGTGCTTGGGCATCCAAACTTAACTATGCTCTCCTGCACTATGTAACTAGGCTCTCCTGCCCTATTACATACACAGATTTAAAGACAATGCTTCAAAATTTAACCATGTCATTCTCTTATTAATTGACAACTGTTGGCAGTGGCATTTTAACCATATCATTCTCTTATGAATTGACAACTGTTGGCAGTGGATTCACTCTGTGGGGGGGGATCAAAGTGAAGAAATTTATTTTTCAAATGTAATACTTTACAACTTTTGTCAATATTGAATACCAAAACAATAAATGATGAATTTGTTAAGCTCATGTACTACTTGACTGAAAATGAAAGTGATCGTCCAATCAATTACGATCAAATTTACTTTAACCAATTTCTGAATTGTGAATGTACTGAAATACAATATAAGAAGATGACCTTAATAATGCAAAACATGTGTTGATACAACAAGACACAAAAACATGATGATATGTTTGAAACAGTAACGATATGAAAGTATTAGAACATATAGATGGATAAAAAATGCATCATAATATGAAGACACATGAGTCCACTAGAAGCATCACATAACACATATCTAGTGCAGAGTGAAAAACCGTCAAAACCAAACCAGTTTTGTCATAGCGAGAAAAATCACTCCAAAATCTATAAACTTGTATTGAGCACCAACTCTTTACAGCATTCTGCAGCTCCAATTGCAAGGAGCACTAACCCCTCCTTTCCATTTTCTTTTACAATGTGTAGTACATCAAATTATATATACATATAAATACATGTTTCAATTTTCATGCATTCATACATATAAATAACCATATGAATTTTTCTTTCAGTACAACTTCATATTCCACATACAAGAAAGTATGAATATGCTTCTTTTTAATTCACACTATTCCTCTATATTTGATGCATACACACACTCCATTATATAGGGATACATTAGAATTTTACATTCACTCTCCCATTTACAGTTGCATCAAACTTGCAACTATTTCTAAACAAACCCTCATAGATGGGTAACAAATTTTTACTTCAATTCTTCACAAAAGATCCTCATAGTTGTAGATGCATAGTTTCTTCAACTAAAATTTTTATATTTCTGTTCATAAAAGGAATGAAGGGATACCACAAACATAATCTAAACCTCCTGTTAGGGTTAACAAAAATTTAACTCAGTAATCTGTTGAATCCCACTATCACATTGGAAACTGATTGCTCAAAAAGAAAAACTAACAGATGTCTTTATAAAACATGCCAACAATCTTAAAAAAGCATTCATAAAAAGAGAATGATGTCAACAATTCTTCAAATGACTTCCAAGATGATGCCAAAAATAAATAACTTCTATGAGGTAGAACCAGTTACAAAGAATGACTAATGTTGATGTCGAAATGAATCAAGAAACTACTTAGGGAAAATACAAATTTTAAACCCCCAATTTATTTTCATCACAGCATTTCAAAATAGATTCTTCAGATGATTCAAATGCAAATAGTTTTCATTCAAGAAAAAATGGCTTGAGTTCTCCACTAAGGATTCAAACCTGACATTTCTTAGTGCAAATAATTGAAAATCTCCAAACCTTAAAGAATCTCTCCATGAGAATGTGCCTCATTCATAGCACAACAACATAATATAAATGATATAAATTTTTTTTTTCCAAGAGAGTATTTCTAAAGCTGAAAAACAAAGAGTTACCCATGAAGATCATGAGCATAAATCTACAAATAAAATCTTGTTCAATCTTTCCATGAATCCCATCAAAAATGAAAAGCCAAGACTGAAGAATCATATAGCGAAAACCCACAACCTATCGAGCACCAGAGATGTACATTTACTTAATCTTTTTAAAAAATGGTGGTTCCCTGAATAGGGTTTCGAAAGAGCACACCAAATTATGCAAAAGAAATATCATCCCAAATTCCCTAAATCAATAATGAATATATGTTGACATCCGGAAAGACCTCAAAGGAACTCACGAGAGTTAATAATGAGTTTTGATTTTAACCATGCTCAAATAAAACCTCAACTTCTCCCATGAGTTATGCAATGCAAGAAGCTTAAGTGGCCCACATCTAACAAGACACATCACCATGCCGTGTCATCAAGGAAAAAACTATTGGGGTCAACAAACTCCCCCTTTGTCCTTGATGGAAAATATTAATTATCAAATATACCATGCTATATGTGACCAAGATTGATGTCATGTTAAAAAACATCATAGCTCTGAGATGTTAGAGCACATAACTGAAATAAACCAATTGCATAACATTATCCTATATATGAAACATCAAAGTATCATACAACTGCACAACAGTTCATATCTGAATCACAATCACAACTGTCAACAAAATGTGCAAGTATCAAATATGCCAATGCCAAAAAGTGAAGTACCAATACCAATATTGTAGTGCCAAATGCAAAATGTTGTGAAAACCAAATACCACTACCGAAATATTGGAGAGTAATACCACTATTTTCAAAGCCAAGATAAATATGAAAGATCACTAATACCAATACTAGTGCTAATGCAGAAATGTCCATGTATCAATGTAGAAATGGACCATTGCCAATGTCAAATGCCAATACCAGTGCCTAATGTCAAATCCAATACCAAGTGTCATGAGGTGTCAAGAAAATAGATGAAAATCAATATCATTTACCATTCATGTACCAAAACATGTTCCAATTCTTTCCTTTTTATCAGCAACGACAAATATGGAGAATTGGAGATCCCAAAAGAAAATAAAAATACGAGCTATCATGTGAAATCTTCTAGTAAAAGAGAATACAAAAACTTCACAGAAACACCTGGATGCAAATACCATTAAGGAAAGAGGTTTTCCCCCTTAATAAATAAACTGATTTGACAGAAAATGAGGGACCATTTGTATCATTAATATCCTATACTAGCATACATGCCATTGTGTGCCAATGTGATCAAAGAGAATCACATAGAAGATTTTATTAAAAATATATCACCATCAGGAATGAAAACTTGAACAGAGACTACATAATCTAATGATAGCAATTGAAAACAATCATAGCCTGTTAACCAAAACACTCTTCAACCAACACTGTGCATATATATAATATCAAAGAACTAAATCATCCTATCGTAGAAGGTCAAAACCAATAATGCTTTGTCAATATCACTGAGAATGCTCAACAAAAACATCAAAAATACTGAAGAGAAGAACCTGTAAACCAATCTATCATTCAGATTTATATGCCAAATAAATCTAGTCTCTACCATAAGAATCATTGCAATCTATATGCTAAATCTGCCTCACTACAAATATCATCTGGTCATGTAAACTATTAAAGTTGAATATGTTGAAGTCATCAAGAACAGTCAACGATGCCAATTATCTCCTTCATGCTGCAAGATAGGTCAAAGTAATCAAAACCATATTTGATCAATTTCATGGATATTGAAGACATGATCAAAAGTTTGTCATTGGCTTGAGAAAACAAATGTGAGAAATATATCCACCACTAGAGCAAATCAGAGTCATCCAAGGCCAATAATTTTAATATCATAGATGAAGGAATAAATACTATAACTAAAACATCACAGTAATTAACCAAATCACCAAATACCAATTCTCAGCCTATATACATCAAGACTCAACATTTTAAGTACCATACTTGATTTGTATCACTGTAGAGCAGCACTGTCAATTGTAAATACTCTGTAGGAAACTCAACCCATGTAGTAGAAACATCAAACCTCAATAGCAGTTCATGAAAATCATTTTATCAGTATGATACAAACAACTTATATATTTGTACCTAACAGGGCATAAAAATATTCGTACATGCTTAAACTTTATTATGAACAGAACCGTGTCATTACATATGCCCTTTAACGATGATCATTGTTTCACAACTTGATAAGAATGAACCTATACTCATCATTAATCTGAGAACTTCACTTCTATTGTATTTCAATGGCAATGAGGTTGTAGACCAAATATAAATATGATGTTTCAGTAATAAGAGTATAATAAGTTCATCATTTCACTTTTACAACACAAGAAAGCTTTGTATATCACAGAAATGCCATGTGTACACCATTAGTTCATTTTTACCAAACATACTTGACCAAATACACAATTGTCCAAAGAGATATACAAACATATTAAACTTGTTTATCAATATCCTTCATACACCCATGTTACCAATTGATACATCATCATACACCATAGTACTCACATGTTTCAAATAATAACATCAAATAGTTCAAAAACCAATATTACCATGCAACACCAACATAACTTCTTTATAGGGGTAAGAGATATTACCATCATTAACTCCACTGGAATCTCATCCTCTCCTTAGACATCATGACATACTTTCAGTTATTAATTTTTGTCTTCATTTTGATTACCTTTCTTTCTCCAAACCATAAGAGTCTTCCTCTTTTCATCTTTAGAAGACACACTCTTACAAAGACTTTCTATATCTCTATTTTTGTTACATTTGAAACACTTTATAACCTTATTTTTAAAAAACACATATGGTTTTGCTAACCATCTACATCTTGCAGCTTTCTAACCAAAATTGTAACAGTTATAACATTATTGATTCATGAAAGAATTTCTTTTGTTTCTAGAGTTTGCAACTTTATGACCATGTGCATTACAACCCAAACAGAAACCTTGAAAAAAATGAATATACCCGACTGTCTGATTCTACCAAGAAGGTGAATATTTGAAATCACTTCTTCTGCTACTATTATTAGAATCTAATTTCATTGTCTTGGTTGGTATAATATTATACTAATATAAATCAATATTCTTTCTAGGGGTTTTCTTGACTGTAAATTCCTTCCCATCCTTAGTAGTGAACATTGTCTTATGTTCTAACCAACCTGAAGAACTTTGTCCTATTTTATATCCCAAACTTGTAGGTTCCTTTGAATGTCTTTGTCTATCCAACATCTCATATAATAGGTTAGTACTATTATAAAAAAAATAAAAATTCTTTGATTGTTTCTTGATAGCTTCAAGTTCTGTCCTTACAGTTACAACTTCAGCTTCAAGCTTTAGACACTCAACCTTTTTGACCTCTAGATCAGAACTTACCACATCTATTATCCATTTATGTTCTTCAATTTCAATTTTCTGACTTATGATCATATTGTCTCTCATAGTTTGTCCTTCTACCGAAGAGTCATTATTAGAATTTTTCTTTAAAGATGTATCCTCACATTCTAATTTGTTGCAAATTTCATCCTTTTTCTTTTAACCTTAGTTCCAATTCCACTTCATTCCTTTTTCTAGCACCCATTTGAGCTTTTAGGAATTCAACCATCATTTTAGTCTCATTATAATTTTGTATTACAACTTTTTTCAAATAAAGACTTTCTTTTACACGTACCTTGAGATCCTTATTTTCTTTTCTAAGGTTCTTGATTACCTCTAGGGCTGCAAGAAATTCTTCCTCAAGACAAATCACCCCCTCACCTTATATTTCTTAATCGGTAGGGGCATCAACCATATCTGTAATATAGTATTTAATATCAAGATTATTAGCCAAATTATCAACATCTTTTGAATCTGATTTCCTTTTAGGCACATATTTTGCCTTCTTATTTCTACACCTTTTTCCCATAGTGTTCTCTAACCAAGACCAAATCAAGACTGATAGACCTAACAGAGAGAAATGCAGTATGAAACAACATAGATGACTCAGAGCTAAGAACAAAACTTCCAAAAGACTAGAATCAATCCCTTAGGATAGACCTATATGCAGGGACCCTACGCTCTGATACGAATTGTTAGAAGTGGATTCACTCTGAGAGGGGGGTGAATTAGAGTGAAGAAATTAATTTTTCAAATGTAAAACTTTACAACTTTTTCCAATGTTGAATACGAAAACAATAAATGATGAATTTGTTAAGCTCGTGTACTACTTGACTCAAAAATAAAAGTGATCATCCAATCACATGATAAAATTTGCATTAACCAATTTGTGAATAGTGAATGTACTGAAATACAATATAGAAAGACGAACTTAATAATGCGAAACATGTGTTGATACAACAAGACACCAAAACATGATTTTATGTTTGAACCAGTAACGATAATAAAGTATTAGAACATATAGATGGATGAAAAATGCATCATAATATGAAGACACATGAGTCAAATAAAAGCATCACACAACACATATTTTTTGCCGAGTGGGAAACCCTGAAAAACCAAACCAGTTTTGTCATTGGGAGAAAAACCACTCCAAAATTTGTAACTCTTATTGAGCACCAAGGTAAATGTATGGAGATGTGTCACACTTGAGGACGATTTGTCTTTTTTCGGCCGGACATGTTTGAGCCAAACTTGTTTCGGTCAAAACATTTTTGACCGTACATATGTGGCACACACGCGGTGCCATGTGGCATCGATGTCGTAGATGTGTTCCGGCTGAAACATGTCCAGCCAAAACAAGGTTCGGGCGGAATTCTTAAAATTATATATAGGCCAAAATATCGTTTGAGTGACTCATTTGCACTGAGCACCTTTTGAGAATTGCGGAGCAAAATAGGGGTATTTCGGTGGAAAATAGGTTAGTTTTTTTTTGTATTTTTTTAATGTTTTTTTAAATGTTTTGAAGTTTTATTTAGTTGAATTAATGTAGTTGCACTATTATATGATGTTTTTTGTTTTAATTTTGTTATTTTTAATTTTAGAAAATATACACTATTGTTTTATGTAGATTTAATGTTTTTTTTTTTTCAATTAAGATTATATGTTAGTTACTTAGTTAGTTAATTTAGTTTTATTACAAATGTTTCAAAAGAGTAGGAAAATATTAGAAAATAGTAGGAAAATGTTACAAAACAGTAGGAATGTGTTACAAAACATTACGAAATTGTTACATTAGGAAATTTTTATTTAGTTAATTAATTTATTTTTATTACATATGTTTCAAAACATTAGGAAAATATTACAATACTTAAAACCAACATAAAACTGAAACATAAATCAACATAAACTCTAACAAATTAACCCTAACATAAAACTTGAACATAAATCAACTTAAAAACTCTTACATTAACCCTAATAGAAACCTTAACCATATTGAACTGTAACATGAACCCTAAGAAAACCTTAGCAAAATGTTACAAAAAATTAGGAAAATGAACTATACAAGACATTAGTATTATGTAACGTTCATGTATTTTAAACATAACATTGTACCCAAACATGTGAAACCGTAATATGAAACCAACATCTTGAACCCTAACATGAAACTGAAACATGAATTTTAACATAAACTTTAACATGAACTCTAACATGAAACCCTGACCATATTGATCCGTAACAGAAACCTAATATTAAACTGAAACATAAATCAACATAAACCTTAATGTGGTAAATTGAATTTTTCTTTCCAACATACATGTATTCAAGTATTTTTTAAATTATTTTATCTATCACGTGACATGGAATTAGCTAGAAACATAAACCGTAACACTAAACAAACATATATGAACCCTCACCGTAAACATAAACCCTAACATGTTCAACCAACACATGGACCCTGACCTTCAACTAGAACGTGCTAGAAACCAACATGAATGGGATAACCACAAACAAATTAATCCTAAACCTAATTGATAAATAAACCAAGTTGATCCCTAAACCTAAACATGAAACATTATATTACATTCAAATAGGCTAGTTGTAAACCTATAGACAAAATTGATCCATAATTCAAAACCTCTTTTCGTTAGAAAATATATGCATATGTATGTATATATATATGATTTTAAATCATTTTTCTTTCAAATGTATATGCATTCAAGTGTTTTCTAGTTTATTTATTTGTAACACATGTGTTTAAAAATATATAATTAAATTAGAATTGGACCATGTACATGTGCAACTTGATATAGACATATATTCTTCTTTATACTTTCAAGCATATACATCTCTTTTTTATATCACATGGAATTGGGTAGAGGGACATCGCCTGTAGATTCTAGAGATGCCAGTGTACAGGGGGGTCGTAGTTCTTGCTCTTCTCATAGATTGATTGATTCTAGAGAGGGAAGTGAGGATTTATTTGCCAGTACTATAGCTTGATTGACACGAGCTATTAAGGTTTTTGATCAGGGTATCCCTTCATCAACCACCCTCCCTAATAAGGATAGGGTGAAGGTCATTAGAGAGGACCAAGTTCGTATGATTGACATAGTTCAATTATACAACCATTATGATAGTATATCTATTGATACATTTTATACTTCTCTCTCCCGCAGCGCTGTTGGCATTGTGAAGTATAGATAGATAGATTCAGAGGTCTCCACCGCTATGGTGAAGACCATGTTTCCTTTTTAATGAGATAGAGCGCAGGTCAGAGGCTATATGACTACACGGTGTGACGATGAATTTGTTGGACCATTTCTATATCATCGATGGTTGGTTTCTCATCATAGGTGGCCCCAGAAGGATGAGCGTCCACTATATTTCTGCAAACAATTGTTTGCAGAATTTCAATTGCATCATGATGTTGATAACATAGATTTTCCTGGTTATGTTGGGTAGGGGATGCTGAGATTATCAGATAGATTCAGAGGGTCTAATGCCCTAGTGCCCGCTAATAAGTAGGCAAGGGTAGGTCCAAACCTTTTGGTTGTACCAAAAGGTTTGGAAATGGCAGTTGTATGACAGACTGTACCTGATCACAATATCAGGACAAATGTATTTTCTAGTATCACGAGTATCGTGACACAGGTTCATGAGATGTCATCTAATTGTTTAGGGAGATACACATTGTGTTCCCATTCTAGCGTTCCTCCACCTACACAGGTTGCATCCTCTATTGATGATCCATACCATATAGTACATATACCATCTCCCTTTGAGGTTGTAGTTATATCAGATTTGGACCAGTTCCGTCGTACATGCGCATATTTATCCAGTCATCTACTTTGCACATATCAGGCTATACATATTATTGTGTCAAGGATGTCCTAGCATTTATCCCCATGATTCTCAGTAGATCTAGTGGATCAGGTTCTCATGGTGCATAGAGACAGGAGGCCAATATTCCTACACCACATCCAACTCCTTAGCAGACTTTAGTTGGTGAGGATGCACCTCAGCAGACTGCAGTTGGTGAGGATGCACCTCACTAGTCTACAGAGGTGACTTCATCACGTCCAGTTTGTCAAATTTTTTCTAGCTTGCTTAAAGATGACCAGATTGATCCCTCAAATTTGTTCTTACATGATTTAGACTTACATGATTCATATTTAAGCGATATCGGGAGAGCATTACATGCTTCTACGGTATATATTTATTTAAATTTTGATGTATTTATAAAACTTACACATGTAA
>MU225166.1:287352-305971 GCA_018584345.1 Thuja plicata
TATATGTTTCAGTACTCATGCATTAATAAATATAAATAATCATATGAATTTTTCTTTGAGTACAATTGCATATTCCACATATAAGAAAGCATGAATATGCTTATTTTTAATTCTTACTATTCTTCTGTATTTGATGTATGCACATACTCCCTTATATATGGATACATTAAAATTTTACATTCACTGTCTCATTTATAGTTGCATCAAACTTGCAACTTTTTCTAAACAAACCCTCAAAGATGGGTAACATATTTTTACTTCAATTCTTCACAAAAGATCCTCATAGTTGTAGATGCACAGTTTCTTCAACTAAAATTTTTCTATTTCTCTTCATAAAAGGAATGAACCGATACCACAATCATAATCTAAACCCTCTATTAGGGTCAACCAAAATTAAACTGAATCATCTGTTGAATCCAAATATCACATTTGAAACTAATTGATCAAACTGAAAAGACTAACTGATGTCTTTATAAAACTTGCCAATAGTATTAAAAAAACATTCATAAAAAGAGAATAATGTTCACAATTCTACAAATGACTTCCAAGATGATGCAAAAAACAAATATCTTCTGTGAGGTAGTACCAGTTACAAAGAATGACTTATGTTGATGCCGAAATGAATCGAGAAACTACTTAGAGTAAATACAAATTTGAAACCCCAAATTTGTTTTCATCACAGCATTTGAAATTAGATTCTCCAGACGATTCAAATTTGCAAATAGTTTTCATTCCAGAAAAAATGGCTTCAATTCTCCAGTAAGGATTCATAGCTGAGGTTTCTTAGTGCAAATAATTGAAAATCTCTAAACCTTAAAGGATCTCTCCATGAGAATGTGTCGCATTGATAGCACAACAACATAATAGAAATCGTCTCAAAAAAAATATCCAAGAGAGTATTCCTGAAGCTAAAAAACAAAGAGTTACCCATGAAGATCATGAGCAAAAATCTACAAAAAAAATCTTCTCCAATATTGTCATGAATCCCATGAAAAATGAAAAGCACATATTGAAGAATCATATAGAAAAACCCCACAACCTATTGAGCACCATAGATGTACATTTTCTTAATTAGTGAAACACATGGTGGTGCCCTGAATAGGTTTTTGAAAGAGAACAAAAAACAATGCAAAAGAAATATCTTCACAAATTCCCCAAATCAATAATGAATATATTTTGACATCCAGAAAGACCTCAAAAGAACTCACAAGAGTTAATAATGAGTTTTGATTTTAACCATGCTCAAGTCAAACCTTAATATGTCCCATGAGTTATCCAGTGTGAGAAACTTAAGTGGCCAACATCTAACAAGCCACATAACCATGTCATGTCATCAAGGACAAAACTATCGAGGTCGACAAAATACCCCTTTGTCCTTGATGGCAAAAATTAACCATTAAATATACCATGCCATATGTCACCAAGATTGATGTCATATTCAATAACATCATAGCTCTGAGATGTTAGAGAACATAACTGAAATAAACCAATTGTATAACATTATCATGTATATAAAACATCAAAGTATCATAGAACTACACAATAGTTCATATCTTAATCACAACCACAACTGTCAACAAAATGTGCAAGTATCAAATATTTCTATGCCAAAAAGTGAAGTACCAATACCAATAGTGTAGTGCCAAATGCAAAATGTTGTAAAAACCAAAAAAACAAATAACACTACCAAAATATTGCCAAGTAATACCACTATTTTCAATGCCAAGATAAATACAAAAGATCACTTATGTCAATACCAGTGCCTATGTCGAATGTCAATACCAGTGCCTAATATCAAATCCAATACCAACTGTCATGAAGTGTCAAGAAAATATCTAAAAATCAATATCATATACCATTCATGTACCAAAACATGTTCCAATTCTCCCCCTTTTTGTCATCAAGGACAAAGATAGAGAATCAGAGATCCCAAAGTAAAAAAGAAATGCCAGATATCATGTGAAATCTTCTAGTAATAGAGAATACCAAAAAATATAGAAACCCATGGATACAAATACCACTAAGCAAAGAGGTTCTCCCCTATAATCAATAAACTACTTTGATAGAAAATGAGGCGCCATTTATATCATTAATATGCTATACTACAAGACATGCCATTGTGTATCAGCATGATCAAAGAGATTCACATCAAAGATTTTTAAAAAACTATATCACCATCTAGAATGTGAACTTGAACAAACAATGCATAATATAATGACATCAATTAAAAACAATCACATCTAGTTAACCAAAACACTGTTCAACCAACACTGTGCAGATATATAAGAGCAAAGAACAAAATCATCTTGTCTCAGAAGGTCAAAATCAATAATGCTTGGTAAAAATAACTTACAATGCTCAACAAAATCATCAAAAAATACTGAAGATAAGAACTTGTAAACCAAACTATCATTCAGATTTATATGCCAAATAAATCCAATCTCTTCCGTAAGAATCATTGCAATCTATATGCTAAATCTGCCTCACTACAAATATCATCCAGTCATGTCAGCTATCAAAGTTGAATATGTTGAAGTTATCAAGAACATTCAATGATGCCAAGTATCTCCTTGAGACTGTAGGATAGATAAAAGTACATCAAAGCCATATTTGATCAATTTGATGGATATTGAAGACATGATCTGAAGTTTTTCATGATCTTGAGAAAACAAACATGAGAGATATATCCACCATTGGAACAAATCAAATTCATGCAAGGCCAATACTTTTAATATCATAGTTGAAGAAACAAATACTATAGCTAAAACATCATAGTAGTTAACTAAATAACCAAATACCAAATCTTAACCTATATACATCAAGACTCAACATAACAAGTACCATACTTGATTTGTATCACTGTAGAGCAGCATTGTGAACTGTAAATACCATGTAGGAAACTCACCCCATGTAGTAGAATTATCAAACTCGAATAGCAGTTAACGAAAATCATTTTATTAGCCTGATACAAACAACTTACAAATTTGTACCTGATAGGCCATTAAAAAATTCATGAATGCTTGAACATTATATGCATAGAACTATGTCATTAAATATTCCTTTTAACCATGATCATTGTTGTACAACTTCATAAGAATGAACCTATACTCATCATTAATCTGAGTACTTCACTTCTATTGTCTTTCAATGGAAATAATGTTGTAGACCAAATGTAAATATGATGTTTCGGTCATAAGAGTATAATCACTTCCTCATTTCACTTTTACAACCAACAAGAAAGCTTTTTATATCATTGAAATGACATGTGTACACCATTAGTTCATTTTTACCAAACATACATCACCAAATACAAAATTTTTCCAATGAGATATGAAGACATAATAAACTTATTTATCAGTATCTTTCATACACCCATGTTACCAACTGATACATTATCATACACCATTGTACTCACATGTTTCAAATAATAACATCAAATAGTTCAAAAACCAATATTACCATGCAACAACAACATAACTTCATTATAGGGCTAAGAGATATTACAATCATTAACTCCACTGGAAGCTCAAATTCTCCTTAGACATCATGACATACTTTCACTGGTTCATTTTTGTCTTCATTTTGGTAACCTTTTTTTCTCCAAACCATAAGATTCTTCGTCTTTTCATCTATAGAAGACATGCTCCTACAAAGACTTTCTATATGTCCATTTTTGTTACATTTGAAATAGTTTATAACCTTTTTTTTTTCAAGAACACATTTGGTTTTGTTAACCATCTACATCTTGCAGCTTTGTGACAAAAATCATAATAGTTATAACATTGGTGATTCATGAAAGAATTTCTTTTCTTTCTACAAATTGCAACTTTATGACCATGTGCATTGTAACCAAAATAGTAACCTTGAAAAAAATGATTATACCTGACTATTTGAATGTACCAAGAAGGGGAAGATCTAAAAGAACTTCATCTGCTATTGTTATTAGCATCTAATTTCAGTGTCTTGTTTGGTACAACATTATGATAATATAAATCAATCTTATTTCCAGGTGTTTTTGAGAATGTAAATTCCTTCCCATCTATAGTAGTGAACACTATATTGTATTCTGACCAACCTGAAGAAATTTGTAATACCCTATATCCCAATCCTGTATGTTCCTTTGAATGTATTTGTCTTTCCAACATCTCATATAATAGGTTAGCACTATTATCAAATATTTTAGTTTTCTTTGATTGGTTTTTATATAGCTTTGAGTTCTATTCTTAGAGTCACAACTTCAGCTTCAAGCTTTAAACACTCAACCTTTTTGACCTCTAGATCAGACCTTACCACATATATTATCCGTTTATGTTCTTGAATTTCAATTTTCTAACTTATGATCATATTGTCTCTCAATAGTTTTTTCCTTCTACCAAGGAGTCATTATTAGAATTTTTCTTTAAAGATGTAACCTCACATTCCAATTTTTTGCAAATTTCATCCTTTTCTTTTAATATTAGTTCCAATTCCTCTTCATTCCTTTTTATAAAAACCATTTGAATTTTTAGGAATTCAACCATCTTTTTAGTCTCATTATAATTTTGTATTACAACTTTGTTCACATCAAGACTTTCTTTTACATGTACCTTGAGATCTTGATTTTTATTTTCTAAGGATCTTGATTACCCATAGGGCTGAAAGCAATTCCTCCTAAAGACAAAGCACTCCCTCACCTTCTATTTCTTGATCGGTAGGGGCATCAACCATATCTGTAATATACTCTCGAGTATCAAGATTATTAGCCAAATTATCAACATCATTTGAATCTGATTTCCTATTAGGCACAAATTTCATCTTCTTTTTTCTACACCTTTTTACCATAGTGTTCTCTAGCAAAGATCAAAGCAAGACTGATAGACCTGACAGAGAGTAATACAGTATGAAACAACATAGATGACTCAGAGCTAAGAACAAAACTTCCAAAAGACTAGAATAAATCCCTTAGGATAGATCTATATGCAGGGACCCTACACTCTAATACCACTTGTTGGAAGTGGACTCACTCTGAGAGGGTGGGATGAATCAAAGTGAAGAAATTTATTTTTCAAATGTAACACTTTACAACTTATGCCAACATTGAATACCAAAACAATAAATGATGAATTTGTTAAGCACATCTACTACTTGACTGAAAATGAAAGTGATCATCCAATCAATCATGATCAAATTCGCATTAACCAATTTGTGAATAATGAATGTACTAGAATACAATATAATAATATGAACTTAATAATGCAAAACATGTGTTGATACAACAAGACACAAAAATATGATGATATGTTTGAACCAGTAGCGATATGAAAGTATTAGAAGATATTGATGGACAAAAAATGCATCATAATATGAAGACACATGAATCAAATAGAAGCATCACATAACACATATTTTTTGCCGACTGGAAAACCATCAAAACAAAACCGGTTTTGTCATAGGGAGAAAAACCACTCCAAAATATGTAACTTTTATAGAGCTTCAACTATTTACACCATTCTGCAGCTCCAACTCCTCCTTTTCTTTTTCTTTTACAATGTGTAGTACATTAGATTATATACACATATAAATACATGTTTCAGCTCTCATGCATACATACATATAAATAATCATATGGATTTTTCTTTGAGTACAAGTTCATATTCCACAAACAAGAAAGTATGAATATGGTTCTTTTCAATTAACACCATTCCTCTATATTTGATGCATACGCACACTCCCTTATATAGGGATACATTAGAATTTTACATTCACTATCTCATTTATAGTTGCATCAAACTTATAACTATTTCTAAATAAACCCTCATAGATAGGTAATAGATTTTTACTTCAATTCTTGACAAAAGATCCTCATAGTTGTAGATGCACAGTTTCTTGAACTAAATTTTTTCTATTTTTTGTTCATAAAAGGAATGAACGGATACCAAAAACATAATCTAGACTTCCTGTTAGTGTTAACAAAAATTAAACTGAATAATCCGTTGAATCCATCTATCACATTGGAAATTGATTGCTCAAACTGAAAAAACTAACAAATGTCTTTATAAAACATGCCAACAGTCTTAAAAAAACATTCATAAAAAGATAATGTTGTCAATAATTCTTCAAATGACTTCCAAGATGATGCCAAAAACAAATAAATTATGTATGGTAGAACCAGTTACAAAGAATGACTAATATTGATGCCGAAATGAATCAAGAAACTACTTAGGGAAAATCCAAATTTGAAACCCCCAATTTGTTTTCATCACAACATTTCAAATTAGAGTCTTTAGAAGATTCAAATGAAAATATTTTTTATTCAAGAAAAAATGGCTTGATTTCTCTACTAAGGATTCATACCTAACGTTTCTTAGTGCAAATAATTGAAAATATTCAAATCTTAAATGATCTCTGCATGAGAAGGTGCCTCATTGATAGCACAACAACATAATAGAAATGATATAAAAAAAAAATCTCCAAGAGAGTATTCCTGATGCTAAAAAACAAAGATTTACTCGTGAAGATCATGAGCATAAATCTACAAATAAAATCTTGTTCAATCTTTCCATGAATCCCATCAAAAGTGAAGAGCACAAACACAAGAATCATATAGCAAAAACCCACAACCTATCGAGCACCAGAGATGTACATTTTCTTAATCTGTTAAAAAAATGGTAGTTCCCTGAATACGGTTTTGAAAGAGCACACCAAATGATGCAAAATAAATATCATCACAAATTCCCCAATTCAATAATGAATATATTTTGACATCTGGAAACACCTCAAAGGAAATCACGAGAGTTAATAATGAGTTTTTATTTTAACCATGCTCAAGTCAAACCTCAACTTGTCCCATGAGTTATGCAATGCAAGAAACATAAGTGGCCCACATCTAACAAGCCACATCACCATGCCGTGTCATCAAGGACAAAAATATCAAGGTCAACAAACTCCCCCTTTGTCCTTGATGGAAAAAATTAACTATCAAATATACCATGGCATATGTGACCAAGACTGATGTCATGTTCAATAACATCATAGCTCTGAGATGTTAGAGCACATAACTGAAATAAACCAATTGCATAACATTAGCCTATATATTAAATATCAAAGTATCATAGAACTGCACAATAGCTCAATTTCTGAATCACAACCACAACTATCAACAAAACGTGCAAGTATCAAATATGCCAATGCCAAAAAGTGAAGTACCAATACCAATGTTATAGTGCCAAATGCAAAATGTTGTCAAAACCAAATACCACTTCAAAAATCTTGGAGAGTAATACCACTATTTTAAATGCCAAGATAAATGCTAAAGATCACTTATGTCAATACCATTGCTAATGCAGAAATGTCCATGAATCAATGTAGAAATGGACCAGTGCCAATGTCAAATGCCAATACGAGTGCCTAATATCAAATCCAATACCAACTTTCATAAGGTGTCAAGAAAATAGTTGAGAATCAATATCATTTACCATTCATGTACCAAAACATGTTCCAATTCTCCCAATTTTTGTCATGAAGGAAAAAGATGGAGAATTGGAGATCCCAAAGTAAAGAAAAATACCAGATATCATGTGAAATGTGCTAGTAATAGAGAATACAAAAACATCAAAGAAACCCCTGCATGCAAATACCACTGAGCAAAGAGGTTCTCCCCCATAATAGATAAACTACTTTGATAGAAAATGAGGGACCATTTGTATCATTAATATCCTATAGTAGCATACATGCCATTGTGTACCAATGTGATTGAAGAGAATCACATCAAAGATTTTATTAAAAATATATCACCATAAAGAATGTAAACTTTAACAAAGACTGCATAATCTAATGATAGCAATTCAAAACAATCATATCCTATTAACCAAAAGACTCTTCAACCAACACTGTGCATATATATACTATCAAAGAAAAAAATCATCCTGTCTCAGAAGGTCAAAACCAATAATGGTTGGTCAAAATCACTGAGAACACTCAACAAAATCATCAAAAAATAATGAAGAGAAGAACCTTTAAACCAACCTATCTTTCAGATTTATATGCCAAATAAATCTAATCTCTGCCATAAGAATCATTGCAATCTATATGCTAAATCTGCCTCACTGCAAATATCATCTGGTCATGTAAACTATTAAAGTTGAATATGTTGA
This sequence comes from Thuja plicata, assembly GCA_018584345.1. Taxonomy (NCBI): domain Eukaryota; kingdom Viridiplantae; phylum Streptophyta; class Pinopsida; order Cupressales; family Cupressaceae; genus Thuja; species Thuja plicata. The sequence goes on from MU225166.1 coordinate 295,485, forward strand.
AGTTATCAAGAACATTCAACAATGTCAATTATCTCCTTCATGCTGCAAGATAGATCAAAGTAGTCAAAACAAGATTTGATCACTTTCATGGATATTGAAGACATGACCAAAAGTTTGTCATTAGCTTGAGAAAACAAAAATGAGAGATATATCCACCACTGGAACAAATAAGGGTCATGCAAGGCCAATACTTTTAATATCATAGATGAAGGAAGAAATATTGTAGCTAAAACATCACATAATTAACCAAATCACCAAATACCAAATCTCATCCTATATACATCAAGACTCAACATATCAAGTACCATACTTTATTTGTATCACTATAGAGAAACACTATCATCTGTCAATACCCTATAGGAAACTCAACCCATGTAGTAGAAACATCAAACTTCAATAGGAGTTCATGAAAATCATTTTATTAGTCTAATACAAACAACTTATAGATTTGTACCTAATAGGGCATTAAAAAATTCACACATGCTTGAACTCTATTATGCACAAAACTATGTCATTACATATGCCCTTTAAGCATGATCATTGTTTCACAACTTCATAATAAAAAACCTATACGCATCATTAATCTTAGGACTTCACTTCTATTGTATTTCAATGGCAATGAGGTTGTAGACCAAACATAAATATGATGTTTCAGTAATAAGAGTATAATAATTTCATCATTTCACTTTTACAACCAACAAGAAAGCTTTGTATATCACAGAAATGCCATGTGTAGACCATTAGTTCATTTTTACCATACATACTTCACCAATTACACAATTTTCCAAAGAGATATACAGACATAATAAAATTGTTTATCAGTATCCTTCATACACCCATGTTACCAATTGATACATCATCATACACCATAGTACTCACATGTTTCAAATAATAACATCAAATAGTTAAAAAACCAATATTACCATGCAACACCAACATAACTTTGTTATAAGGGTAAGAGATATTACCATCCTTAACTCCACTGGAAGCTCATCCTCTCATTAGACATCATAACATACTTTCACTGATTCATTTTTTTCTTCATTTTGGTTACCTTTCTTTCTCCAAGCCATGTGAGTCTTCCTCTTTTCATCTTTAGAAAACACACTCCTTCATAGACTTTCTATATGTCCATTTTTGTTACATTTGAAAAACTTTATAACCTTATTTTTCAAAAACACATATGGTTTTTCTAACCATCTACATCTTGCATCTTTCTGACCAAAATCATAACAATTATAACATTGTTGATTCATGAAAGAATTTCTTTTGTTTCTAGAAATTGCAACTTTATGACCATGTGCATTAAAACCAAAATAGTAACTTTGAAAAAAATGATTATACCAAATTGTCTGATTCTACCAACAAGGTGAAGATTTGAAAGCACTTCTTCTGCTACTGTTATTAGCATCTAATTTCATTGTATTGTTTGATACAATATTATGATAATATAAATCAATCTTCTTTCTAGGCATTTTCTTGAATGTAAATTCCTTCCCATCCATAGTAGTGAACACTATCTTGTGTTCTGACCAACCTAAAGAAATTTGTCCTACCTTATATCCCAAACCAGTAGGCTCCTTTGAATGTCTTTGTCTGTCCAACATCTCATATAAAAGGTTAGTACTATTATCAATATTTTTTCTTTCATTCATTCTTGATAGCTTCGAGTTCTTTCCTTAGAGTCGCAACTTCAGCTTCAAGCTTTAGACACTCAACATTTTTAACCTCTAGATCAGACCTTACCACATCTATTATCTGTTTATGTTATTCAATTTCAATTTTATTACTTATGATCATATTGTCTCCCATAGTTTGTCCTTCTACCAAAGAGTCGTTATTAGAATTTTTCTTTAGTGATGTATCCTCACATTCTAATTTCTTTCAAGTTTTGTCCTTTTCTTTTAACCTTAGTTCTAATTCCTTTTCATTCCTTTTTCTAGCAACCATTTGAACTTTTAGGAATTCAACCATCTTTTTAGTATCATTATAATTTTGTATTACAACTTTGTTCAAATCAAGACTTTCTTTTACACGTACCTTGAGATCCTTATTTTCTTTTCTAATGTTCTTGATTATCTCTAGGGCTGAAATAAATTCTTCCTCAAGACAAATCACTCCCTCACCTTGTATTTCTTGATTGGTAGGGGCATCAACCATATCTGTAATATAGTCTTTAGTATGAAGATTATTAGCCAAATTATCAACATCATTTGAATCTAATTTCCTTTTAGGCACATATTTTGCCTTCTTATTTCTAGACATTTTTCCCATAGTGTTCTCTAACAGAGATCAAATCAAGACTGATAGACTTGACAGAGAGAAAAGCAGTATGAAACAACATAGATGACTCAGAGCTAAGAACAAAACTTCCAAAAGAATAGAATCAATCCCTTAGGATAGACCTATATGCAAGGATCCTACACTCTAATATCACTTTTTGGAAGTGGATTCACTCTAAGAGGTGGGGGGAATCAGAGTGAAGAAATTTATTTTTCAAATGTAAATCTTTACAACTTTTGCTAGTATTGAATACCAAAACATTAAATGACAAATTTGTTAGAAGAGTAAGCAGAATAATGCAAATATAAACACACGGAAGAGAACACAATGGCACAGAGATTTAATGTGGTTCACCCAATCCCTGTGCTACGTCCACCAACAATGAGTCCAATATTTTTATTATCATCCAGTGATTACAATCTAAAACCTGCAACTTAATACCGTCACAGGAAGCTATGAAAATCCCTCATACAATGAAGTCACCAAACCCTAAGCCATTTTCACAAGTATATTTGACCTAACCTAATTAGGGCAAAAAATACGTCTAAAGATAAGTCTTGGGGGAACTGCGCCGAAAGAACCTGAGTCTAATTAGGCTCCACATACATAACAAAATTTGTTAAGCTCGTGTACTACTTGACTAAAAAATAAAAGTGATCGTCCAATCAATCATGATTGAATTTGCATTAACCAATTTGTGAATAGTGAATGTACTGAAATACAATATAAGAAGACAAACTTAATAATGCAAAACTCGTGTTGATACAGCAAGCCACCAAAACATGATGATATGTTTGAACTAGTAATGATAAGAAAGTATTAGAACATATAGATGCATGAAAAATGTTTCATAATATGAAGACACATGAGTCAAATAGAAGCATCACATAACACATATTTTTTCCTTTGTGGAAAACCCTGAAAACCAAACCGGTTTTGTCATAGGGAAAAAAACCACAACCACTCCAAAATCTGTAACTTTTATTGAGCACCAACTCTTTACACCATTCTGTAGCTCCAACAACAAGGAGCACCAACCCATCCTTTTCTTTTTTTTTTATAATGTGTAGTACATCAGATTATATATACATATAAATACATGCTTCAGTTTTCTTGCATTCATAAATATAAATAATCATATGAATTTTTCTTTCAATACAATTGCATATTCCACCTACAAGAAAGCATGAATATTCTTATTTTAAATTGACACTATTCCACTGTATTTGATGCATAAACATATTGCCTTATATATGGATACAGTAAAATTTTACATTCACTATCTCATTTATAGTTGTATCAAACTTGCAACTGTTTCTAAACAAACCCTCATAGTTGTAGATGCATAGTTTCTTCAACAAATTTCTTTCTATTTATATTCATAAAAGGAATGAACTGATACCACAATCATAATCTAAACCCTCTATTGGGGTTAATAAAAATTAAACTAAATAATCCGTTGAATGAAATTATCAAATTTGAAACTGATTGCTGAAACTGAAAAAACTAACTAATGTCTTTATAAAACAAGCCAACAGTGTTAAAAAAAATTCATAAAAAGAGAATGATGTCCACAGTTCTTCAAATGACTTCCAAGATGATGCCAAGAACAAATAACATTTGTGAGGTAGTACCAGTTACAAAGAATGATTTATGTTGATGCCAAAATGAATCAAGAAACTACTTAGGGTAAATACAAATTTGAAACCCCCAATTTGTTTTCATCACAGTATTGAAAATTCTATTCCCTAGAAGATTAAAATTCAAATAGTTTTCATTCCAGAAAAAATGGCTTGAGTTCTCCACTAAGGATTCATAGCTGACGTTTCTTAGTGCAAATAATTGAAAATCTCCAAACCTTAAAAGATCTCTCCATGAGAATGTTCCTCATTGATACCACATCAACATAATAGAAATGATCTAAAGAAAAATCTCCAAGAGAGTATTCCTGAGGCTGAAAAACAAAGAGTCACCCATGAAGATCATTAGAAGAAATCTACAAATAAAATCTTCTTCAATCTTGCCATGAATCCCATCAAAAATGAAGAGCACATACTGAAGAATCATATAGAACAAACCCTTAACCTGTTGAGCACCAGAGATGCACATTTTCTAAATATGTGAAACACATGGTGGTGCCCTAAATAGGGTTTCAAAAGAGCACACCAAATAATTCAAAATAAATATCTTCACAAATTCCCCAAATCAATAATGAATATATTTTGACATCCGGAAAAACTTCAAAGGAACTCATGAGAGTTAATAATGAGTTTTGATGTTAACCATGCTCAAGTCAAACCTCAATATGTCCCATGATTTATGCAATGCATGTAACTTAAGTGGCCCACATCTAACAATCCACATCACCATGTTGTGTCATCAAGGACAAAACTATCACGGTCGACAAACTCCCCCTTTGTACTTGATGGAAAAACTTAACTATCAAATATACCGTGCCTTATGTGACCAAGACTGATGTCGTGTTCAATAAAATCATAGCTCTGAGATGTTAGAGCACATAAGTGAAATAAACCAATTGCATAATATTAGCATGTATATAAAACATCAAAGTATCATAGAACGGCTCAATAGTTCATATCTTAATCACAACCACAACTATCAACAAAATGTGCAAGTATAAAATATTTCAATGCCAAAAAGTAAAGTACCAATACCAATGGTGTAGTGCCAAATGCAAATTGTTTTAAAAATAAAAAAACAAAATACCACTACCAAAATCTTGCTAAGTAATACCACTATTTTCAATGCCAAGATAAATACCAAAGATCACTTATGTCAATACTAGTGCCAGTGTCAAATGCCAATACCAGTGCCTAATATCAAATCCAATACCAACTGTCATGAGGTGTCAATAAAATAGCTGAAAATTGATATCATTTACCATTCATGTACCAAAACATGTTCCAATTCTCCCCCTTTTGTCATCAAGGACAAATATGGAGAATCAAGGATCCCAAAGTAAAAAAAAAAATGCCAGATATCATGTGAATATTCTAGTAATAAAGAATACCAAAACATCAAAGAAACCCCTGGATACAAATACCACTAAGCAAATAGGTTCTCCTCTATAATCAATAATCTACTTTGACTGAAAATGAGGGACCATTTGTATCCTTAATGTCCTATACTAGAAGACATGCCATTGTGTACCAGTGTGATCAAAGAGATTCACATCAAAGATTTAAAAAAAAAAATTATCACCATCAAGAATGTAAACTTGAACAAAGACTGCATAATCTAATGATAGCAATTGAAAAAAATCACATCTTGTTAACCAAAACACTATTCAACCAACACTGTGCAGATATATAAGAGCAAAGAACAAAGTCATATTGTCTCAGAAGGTCAAAATCAATAATGCTTGGTCAAAATCACTAAGAATGCTCAACAAAATCATCAAAAAATACTGAAGAGAAGAACATGTAAACCAACCTATTATTCAGATTTATATGCCAATTAAATCCAATCTCTGTCATAAGAATCATAGCAGTCTATATGCTAAATCTACTTCACTACAAATACCATCTAGTCATGTCAACTATTAAATTTGAATATGCTGAAGTTAGCAAGAACATTCAACAATGCCAAGTATCTCCTCCATGTTGTAGGATAGATAAAAGTATGTCAAAGCCAGATTTGATCAATTTCATGGATATTGAAGACATGATCAAAAGTTTTTCAGGATCTTGAGGAAACAAACGTGAGAGATATATCCATCACTCGAACAAATCAGACACATGCAAGGCCAATACTTTTAATATCATAGCTGAAGCAAGAAATACTATAGCTAAAACATCACAGTAGTTAACCAAATCACCAAATACCAAATATTAGCCACTATACATCAAGACTCAACATAAAAAGTACCATACTTGATTTGTATCACTGTAGAGCAACACTGTCAACTTTAAATACCCTATAGGAAACTCAAGCCATGTAGTAGAAATATCAAACTTGAATAGTAGTTAATGAAAATCATTTTATCATCCTAATACAAACAACTTATAAATTTTTACCTGATAGGCCATTAAAAAAGTTGTGAATGCTTGAACTTTATATGCACAGAACTGTGTCATTAAATATTCCCTTTAACCATGATCATTGTTGCACAACTTCATAAGAATGAATCTATACTCATCATTGATCTAAGAACTTCACTTATATTGGCTTTCAATGGCCATAAGGTTATAGACCAAACATAAATATGATGTTTCGGTCATAATAGTATAATCAGTTCTTCATTTCACTTTTACAACCAATAAGAAAGCTTTGTATATCACAAAAATGCCATGTGTACACAATTAGTTCATTTTTACCAAACATACTTCACCAAATACACATTTTTTCCAAAGAGATATGCAGACATAATAAACTTGTTTATCAGTATCCTTCATACACCCATGTTACCAATTGATACATCATCAAACACCATAGTACTCAAATGTTTCAAATAGTAACATCAAATAGCTCAAAAACCAATATTACCATGCAACACCAACATAAATTCATTATAGGGCTAATAGATATTACCATCATTAACTCTGTTGGAAGCTTTGATTCTCCTTACACATCGTGACATAATTTCAAAGCTATTCCTCTCCTTGTGACCTATTCTAGTTATCGTTTACCCTTGCACCATTTTGTGTGCACATGTTACCCTTGTGTTGTTTTCGTATCCCATTTTAATGTGTTATTTAAAAATTTTTGTTCGTGTGTTTTTGCCCAACTTTTGGGCATGACATTTTGGTATCAGAGCCATGTTAGCAACATTGGGAACCTAACCCACTACGTTATCACTAAATTTGTCTTGCTTGTGTAGGATGCCACCTGTCACTCGGCAAGCCCGTTAGCAAGGGCATGGTCGGTGACATATCCCTGCAGCACGTGTGGAGGTACAACCCAAGGTAGAGGATTTTAGGAGGGATCAGAGTCCACTTCCTGAACCCCCTCTCGATCCTAATGCAGCACTTTTGTTGGCCTTTCAGAACTTGGCCGGACTCATACTTGACCGCATGCCACCTGTTAATCAGGAGAGAGAGAAGTAGGAGCCCACCTCCTAGAGTAGGGAGAGATCAGGTAGATCAGGAGGATGAGTCCATCACGGTTCTAGGTGGTGTTCCTAGGGGAGGTGCACAAAGGCTCTATAGGGTACCCCCCGATATTGGGAATTAGATTATAGAATTGATGAGGCTTAAACCGCCTCCCTTCACAGGAGAAGCAGATGGGGCAGGAGCTGAGGCTTGGCTTTTGAGCCTAGAGAGGTGCTTTGGGTTGCGGAACTATGGCAGCAACCTTAAGGCACGGTTCGCTATCCTTTTTCTTAGAGACGGGGCCTCCACTTGGTGGAGGCATGAGGAGACCAAGGGTCTCATTGACATCAATACCCTCTCTTGGGGAGCTTTCCTCGAGCTCTTCAAGGAGTGGTATATTTCTAAGCAGTTCAGACAGCACTGTATAGACGAGTTCCATGACCTCTGGCAACGGGGTCTTTCAGTAGCCCAGTATGAGGGCAAGTTTCTTGATCTCATACCCTATGTTGAATACATGGGAGATGAGAAGCTATAGGTGAACAGGTTCATCAAGGGATTAAATCCCATGATTTCAGATAGGGTACACATGGTACCTTTAGGGAACTTGAGGTTCACAGTAGACAGGGCCTTAGTGGCCAAAGAGATAGTCTGGGGCCCACAGAACTATAGGGATGGTTCACAGAACCACAATACCTCTTCTCAGGGTTTGGGATATCAGAAGAACTCATGGAAAGGGAATCAGAGGAACTCTTCCGAGTCATATAGGGCCCCACAGCAGCAGCAGCAACAACATCAACCACAATAGTCACAGTAGAACCAGTGACAGAGGGCACCTCAGGCTCAGCAGGGCTCTAAGTCCAGACAGTGGCAGTCTCAGGGTCCTAAGAAGGACCAAAGATCTCAGGCACCTATTACCCCTCCATCACGGACTCAACAGTCCTCTAAGGGAGGTTATAGCAGTTCATCTAGGGCTACAGGATCACAGTATTCTAGGCCTCCTGGTGTTCAGGTTCAGTCATGGGGGCCATGTTACACATGTGGTGCCATGGGGCACTAAGCTAGAGAGTGCCCACAGGGTGGTAGTCAGCGTATGGCAGTTTCAGAACCCACAGTAGGGGACAGGGGAAAATCCCACATGATTTTTGCAGCAGTGGACAATCGTTAGGCAGAGCATAGGATATCGTTATTGAGGCCTCAGGTAAGATCAGAGGTAGTGATGTTACTATTATTTTTGATACTGGAGCCACTGACTCCTTTATTTCTCCATCAGTGGTGGAACGTTGCGGGCTAGTGGCAGCTAGACAAGAGGTTAGTTGGGAAGTAGAGTTAGCTTCAGGAGCTAGAGTTTCCGTAACCTCGTTGGTTACTGATTTCCCAATCCAGATCGGTAGGATGACCACAATAGCTAATCTCAGAGTTACTCCCCTTGGATCTTACGGTCTAGTCCTTGGCATGGATTGGCTAAGTGCCCACAGGGCCAAGCTAGATTGTCGTAAGAAGAGGATTGAATATTTGGATGATGATGGTATAGATGCAGTTATTACCGGGGTTCATAGGCCTGTATCCCTCCATGTGATATCCGCTATGCAGCTTAAGCGGTGCATGCGGAAGGGATGCTGGTTATATGCCATCACCATCAGCGATAGGGAAGAAGAGACAAAGAAGGAAACTTCTCTTGATGACTTCCCCATTCTTCAAGAGTTTGCAGATGTGTTTCCATCAGAGCTACCTGGTATGCCTCCTCGTAGGGTAGTAGAATTTCACATTGATCTTGTACCAGGAGCTGAGCCAATTTCCAGAGCACCTTATAGGATGACCACTAATGAGCTTAATGAGCTCAAGATACAGCTTGAGGAACTGTTAGAGAAAGGAAACATTCGTCCTATTGTTTCTCCTTGGGGTGCACCAGTTATCTTCGTGAAGAAGAAAGATGGCTCTCTTAGGTTGTGCATGGATTATTGACAGTTGAACAAGGTGACCATCAAGAATCGGTATCCACTTCCTAGGATCGACGACTTGTTCAATCAGTTACAAGGTTCCCGAATCTTCTCTAAGATAGACCTCAAATCGGGTTACCATCAGTTGAGGATCGTGCATAGTGATATTCACAAGACCGCATTCCGCACTAGATATGGCCACTATTAATTCACTGTGGTTCCATTCGGTCTTACGAATTCTCCAGCTGTGTTCATGAGCCTTATGAATGGAGTATTTCGAACCTTCCTTGACAAGTTTGTAGTTGTGTTTCTCGATGAAATCTTGATATATTCCAAGAATGAGAAAGAGCACAAGGAACACTTGAGGCAAGTTTTGCAGTGTCTTAGAGACAATCACTTGTATGGCAGCTTGCCAAAGTGTTCTTTCTTCAGAACAGAGGTCAAGTACCTTGGCCATATTATTTCAGGTGATGGGATCTTAGTAGACCCATCAAAGATTGATGCCATCATGGATTGGCCAGCACCTACCACTCTGACCGAAGTTAGGAGTTTCATGGGTTTAGCCGGTTACTACAGACGGTTTGTTAATGGGTTCTCTTGGGTAGCACACCCCTTTACCTCTCTTCAGTGAAAGGGAAAGAAGTTTGAGTGGACTGAAAAGTGTGATAAGGCCTTTCAGGAGCTCAAGAGAGCACTCACTAGTGCACCCATTTTGACTATACCAGAACCTTCAGCAGACTTTATGGTTTGCACAGATGCTTCCTTGGATGGTTTAGGAGTGGTTCTTATGCAAGGTGGGCGAGCTATAGCCTACAAGTCTAGGAAACTAAAGACTCACGAGCTCAACTACCCTACCCATGACCTTGAGCTCGCAGCAGTGGTGCATGCTTTAGTCAGATGGCAACATTTTCTCTTAGGACATCGGTTCGAACTTCATTCAGACCATTAGAGTCTTTAGTACATCTTCACTCAGCTAAACCTTAATGCTAGGCAGAGGAGATGGATGGAAATCTTATGTGAATATGATTTTGATGTCCATTACATCAAAGGGAAAGAGAACATGGTTGCAGATGCCTTGAGTAGGAGGCAGCATGAGCTTTCTTCTATGTCTACTGGCATGGATTTGAGAGATCGCATCCTTCATCACTTACAAGAGGATGAGATGTACATAGAGATTTGTGAGTTGATTCGATCTCAGAGACCCCTTGAGGGGAAG
>MU225166.1:308638-321682 GCA_018584345.1 Thuja plicata
GATACCCATGAAGCCAAGATGGGCCTGAGGGCATCTAGGAGGTATAAGGAGGTTATTCAGGATAGCATCTTGTAAAGATGGTCCTTAGCAAGTCCATGTGAGGCTTGTGTATATTATTTGTGATCTTTGCTTTCTCCTTCAGTGAGGTCTACCACTACCCCTGTTTCTGGAATGTCTCTTGGAGATACTTCCTTTGGTTCAATCCTATGTTGGGGAGGTTTTCTTGTTTTCTTGAGTCTCTCTTCCTTCATGTTTGTTGGATGTATCTGTTTGTGACCCGTTCCAGAATGGATCCCCAAGCTCGGGGGTGGCCTTGTAAAGGCCTAGGTTGGGAGGTGAGCCTCCATGGTCAACCTCAACGTTTATCAGGTTCTTGAAGGGATAGCAAGGAAGGATAATCACCCTTTTGAGAGAGATGTGGACAACTGTAAAAAGATCATTTGTATCACTGATGTTTATGAATTTTTTATTGTTGCAAGTTGTATTACGGCCATTAGTAGTATTGTAATCTTTCATTATTTTCTTTCTAACCTATACTTGTAATGCAAAGATTTAGGTGATTTATGATATCTAAATTGTAGAATGTTTCTCTTTCTATGAAAATCTTATGTGAAAATTAATTATTATGATCTTATGCATTGGATTATTATTTTTCTTACTTAGTGAAATTCTGAGTAATTTTCAAAAAAACAAAGAGCATGAATTTTAAACTTTCTTCCACCAAAATGTGGAGTACGAATTATAGAATGCGTCTATGTTGTTTTTTAAAAAAAAAATATTATTATATAGTCGCTATTTGGTAATATACAGTCATTTTTTTCCACCAGAGATATTATATTTAAATTTCATAAAAAAACATTTATATATTATTTAATTAATAGTTGTAACCCTTCTTTTTGAAAAAAAAAATATAAAACATTTTTAGGGGGGGCGGATTTGTAAAAAAAAAGGGGATTAAATAAAAATCAAATAATGTTGGGGAGGGCCGAAACCCCCCCAACCCGATGGGCGCTCACAGTGTTTCGCATGGGGGCCGCGCGGCCGCGGGCCACCCACTGTGTATACATAGTGGGGGTGGCACCGCCGACCGGCGTCGGCCGCCCCACGACCTTCCCCCCTTGTGTGTGTGTAATGGAGGCATCGCGGGCGGTGGTGCCGCTAGTTGCGGCCACCACCGCTCTGCCCCTTTCTCCCCCCAGCCGCCGCTGTTTTCGGTGGCCGCACCACCATCTCGAAATCCTCGCCGCCCGTTTTCAGCCGCCCAAACCGCACTGTTGGGGTCAAAATTTATTTTTTTAATTTTATTTAGATTATGTGTTAGGATCTCTTTTTTTTAAAAGATTTACTTTCTAAGATTTGATTTAGATTAGATTTCTTTTTTATTTGATTCATTAAATTAGATTGTTTGAACAGATTTGATTTATTTATATGAAATTATATATATATATATTTGTTTTCATTTAAAGTTTTGATTATTTTATTAGCTTAGGATGTTTAATTAATATAAATGAATTAATTTATAATGTTAGAGTAGAATGAATTTAAAATTTCTTTATAACTTTAGGATAATTTAATTTAAATAGTCATGTGTTTAATAAATTTAATGTTAGAATTTGTTTTTAGATAAAGACTTTGATGATTGAAGATAAATATAAGATTTAGAAATCTAAGGTCTTATTAGATTGATCGTTTTATAATTAATAAATTAGTTAACCTTCTTTTATTGTTATCAGGGGGTCATATCCCCCTTTAGATTCACGATATACGTCTTTAGGGACATTATCGCTACCCTTGACCCATGACGTACACAGTTGACTTTCGGTCAACCCTGGTTCAAACCTTGTCCGTTGGCCTCAATTTTGGAACCCAATGCTCCTTGGGGTATCTGAACCCTAGGGTTTCAGTTTCAAACCTTTCTGAAGATAGTTGACTTTTTGGTCAACATGGGTTGACTTTTGATCAACTGCCTCATTTTGCGCATCTATGACTTCCATAGCGCTTAGTAGACCCTTGAGACCCTTCCTCATGTATTTCAAGACATGGTTGACTTTTGGTCAACCCTAGTTGACTTTTGGTCAACCCTAGTTGACTTTTAGTCAAACCATCTTGATTTGCGTGCGTGACTCTTCCTTTGGGTTTATGTGAACCCTAGTTGTACCTTTCCCTTTTGTTAGAGTATAGTTGACTTTTGGTCAACTTTAGTTGACTTTCGGTCAACTACCTCGGCTTGCGTGTAGATTCAGTTGGGAACTTTAGACATCCCTTAGGATAGCTGTGAAAGCTATTCCTCTCCTTGTGACCTATTCTGGTTATCGTTTACCCTTGCACCGTTTTGCATGCACATGTTACCCTTGTGTTGTTTTCGTATCCCGTTTTAATGCGTTATTTAAAAAATTTTGTTTGTGTGTTTTTGCCCAACTTTTGGGCATGAAAATAATGGCAAATTTGTTATGTGGCTTTAGTGACTACAGTAGTATGTCATACACCCCTATTTCATTTGGCAACTTCAATAGAATCCTTAATCCTTCTTGCTTACAACTACTGCTGCATAAAGACCACACTCGTCACACCTACGCTCTATCAATCTTATGTCCAAGATCATTTCCTCATAGCTCTGATGTTAGACAGAGTTAATTCCTTCCTCCACGTAGGTAGTTGGTTAAAATAATTTATCTTGAGATAAGGGATAGTTTACACATCTCCATGTTCAGTTTATTTGTTGAAAAATCTTTCTTGTATGCAATTAAGATGCGGGTGAACTATCAGCACTTATAGGCAAATAAACCAAACAGAACTAAACCACACTTCCTATTCTTTAGCAATGGCTGCACTTTCTATTCTCTCATTTTTCTCCACATATGATGTATGTTAGGTTGTAGTTTTACATTTGTATTTGATCTTTTATTCTTAGTTTGTATCGAACTCTCTATAAAGAGGAAGGCAATGTAATCATTTGATAGTTGATTTTTTTTTGTTATACTGCTATAGCAGTTTTATTTATATAAGATCTTCTATTAAAGTTGTATCAGAGCAAGGGTGATCTAAAGCTATTCATTGGTAAAGGGAAGTGTTGCTGTTGGAGAGGTTTTTTATTATTATTGTGAGTTGGAGAAAATTAGAGATTTGTTGTATCAGATCATCTTGTTAATATGGCAGCCACTAGCATTGTTTCTCAGCCTCAAATTCCTCTTTTCAATGGTAAGAATTATGAATTTTGGTCTATTAAGATGAAAAATTTGTTTTGTTCACTAGATATTTGGGATTTGGTAGCCAGTGGTTTTTTAGAACCACAAAATTAGATACCTTATTAGGCTTTATCACAAGCAGATAAAGACCAATTGAAGGAAAATAAAAAGAAGGATGTCAAGGCTTTGTTCTTCCTTCAACAAGAAATGGATGATTATGTATTTCCAAGAGTTGCTACAGAAACAAGGTCCAAGAAAGCTTGGGATGCTTTAGAAATTGCTTATCAAGGTCCAAACAAAGTAAAGGTAGCTATGTTACAAACTTTGAGGAGAAGTTTTGAAAATCTTCATATGGGTGGATCTGATTCTATAGATCATTTTTATACTGAGGTTATGAATATTGTTAATCAAATGAGATCATATGGGGAAAATATAGCTGATCAAATAGTGGTTGAAAAAGTTCTTAGAAGTCTACCTAGTAAATTTGATATAATTGTAGTTGTCATTGAAGAATCAAGGAACTTAACTCAGTTATCTATAGATGAACTTTTTGGTTCTTTATTTTCTAATGAATCTAGAATAAGGAGGAATAAAAATTCCACTTCAAATAATGCTTTTAGATCTCAGGTTTCTTCTAACATAGGAAGAGGAAGATCAAGTTTTAGAGGAAGAGGAAGAGGAAGAAATCGATTCCAAGAGAAAAAACAAAGGTTTGATAAAAGTAATCTTCAATGTTATTATTATATATAGTATGGTCATTTGGAAAATGAATGTAAGAAGTAACAAGAAGATATGGATAAGCATAATGCAAATTATTCTGATGTATCTGATAATAATTCTGGAAGTTTATTTATAACTTGTAATGTTGCTCAAGAAAGAAATAAAGATATATGGCTTTTAAATAGTGGTTGTAGTAGCCACATGACAGGGAATAAATGATTATTTGGTTATTCGGATGACTCTATAAAATCTGAATTGAAATTGGGAAATGACAGTGTAGTTTCTGTGATGGGAAAAGGTTTTATACATGTATTGACTAAAAATGGAGAAAAGAGATATATTAAAGATGTTTACTTTGTGCTTGGGTTAAAACATAATCTAATGCGTGTTGGATAGATAATTGAAAATGGGTATAGGGTTTTCTTTAACAAATATGTTTGTACAATTATGGGTAAGGTTCCTAGTGATAGGTTGATTGCAAAAGTGGAGGTGACTAGGAATAGGATGTTTCCCCTTCAGATTCATGGAATTCAAAGAACAGATGATGTTAGTTTCAAGGCAATTCACTTAGACCAAACAGGGGTTTGGAATTTGAGGTATGGTCATCTTAATTTTGATGGATTAATTTTATTGCAAAAGAAGAATATGGTACAAGGATTTTCACTCATTAAGCAACCTATTAATTCTTGTGAAAGTTGTATTATTGCAAAGCAATATAGAGAGAGTTTTCCAATAGGAAGTTCAAATAGGGAAAGGGTGCCTTTGGAGTTAGTACATACTGACATATGCGGTCCAATGCAAACTCTATCTTTAGGAGGAAGTATATATTTTCTAACATTTATTGATGATTTCTACAGGAAAAATTGGATATACTTTTTAAAAGAGAAGTCTAAGACCTTCAATAAATTTAAGGAGTTTAAATCAATGGTGGAGAAACAAAGTGGACTATTCATTAAGGTACTTAGATCTGACATGGGCGGTGAGTATAGTTCTAATGAATTTTTAGATTTTTGCAGAGATACTGAGATAAAGAAACAATCTAGAACAAGGTACACACCACAACAAAATGGTGTAGCAGAAAGGAAAAATAGAACCATAATGGAGATGGCAAGGAGTATGCTCAAGGATAAAACCTTGTCTAATGAATTTTGGGCAGAAGCAGTAGCGTGTGTAGTATATACTTTGAATAGAAGTCCTACAAAAAGTGTTAAAGGGAGAATTCCACAAGAAGCTTGGAATGGTAAGAAACATTCTGTATCTCATTTTAGAATATTTGGATGTGTTGCATATGTTTTAGTGCCAGCTAAATTAAGAAGAAAATTGGATGATAAGAAGGAAAAATGTATCTTCATTGGTTATAGTGAGGAATCTAAAGCCTACAAATTATTTAACCCCATTTCAAAGAAAATGATTAGTAGTGGTGTCATATTCAAGGAGGAAGAAGCATGGGAAACAAATGTTGACAGTGTAGTCATAAGTGGAACACCAATACCAAATAGTGAACAAGAGCAAGAGGAAAAAGATGATCAATAAAATCAAGAAGTACCAACTACTCCATAAAGAAATATTGTGCAAGGTCAACCATCAAGTCATTCTACTCCATATGTAAGTAACAAGTCAAATCCTTCACTTGCCTCATCAAAAGGTAATAAAATGAGAAGCTTGAAAGAGATATATGATCAAAGAGAAGAAAGTTTAGATTTGTACTCAAATTTTGCTTTATTCTCTCATAATCCTATGTATTTTCAACAAGCAGTTAAGGAGGAACATTGGGTCAAAGCTATGAATGATGAAATTGATTCTATTGAGAGAAACCAAACATGGAAGTTAATTGATCTACCTGAAGGTAAGGATTATATTGGTGTTAAGTGGGTTTATAAAACCAAATTTAATGCAGAAGGTGAACTTGATAAATATAAGCCTAGATTAGTAGCAAAAGGTTTTTCACAACAATATGGAATAGACTATACTGAAACATTTGCTCTTGTTTCTAGACATGACACAGTTAGGACTATTTTAGCTATAGCTACGCAAGATGATTGGAATGTTTTTCAAATGGATGTAAAATTTTCTTTCTTGAATGGTATTCTTGAGGAAGAAGTCTATGTTCAACAACCACCAGGTTATGAGATGCGTGGGCATGAAAGTAAAGTGTATAAATTAAAAAAAGATCTATATGGTTTGAAATAGGCACCTAGGGCATGGTATAGTCAAATTGATTCTTTTTTGTTGAATGATGGATTCAATAAAAGTAGCAATGAGCCCACATTATATATGAAAATCAATGAGCAAAATCATGTTTTGATTGTATGCTTGTATGTTGATGACTTAATTTTCACAGGAAATTTGTCAGTTGACATGTTTAAGATAGTAATGATGAAGGAATTTGAGATGACAAATTTGGGAATGATGAGATACTTCTTAGGCATTGAAGTTGTTAAATCTAATAAAGGAATTTTCATTTATCAATCTAAGTATGCCAAGGATGTATTGAAAAAATTCAGTATGTTGAATTGTAAACCAACATTTACTTGAGTTGCAACAACAACAAAACTTAGCAAAGAGGAGAAAGTGTCACATGTTAATCACACCTTGTTTAAGAGACTTGTTGGAAGTTTATTGTAACTCACAGCTGCAAGGCCAAATATCATGTATGGTGTTAGCTTGATTTCAAGGTTTATGGATTCACCACAAGAGTTTCATTGGAAAGTTGGGAAAAGGATACTAAGATACATTGTAGGAACAAGTGGATATGGAATTCTATATTCCAAAGCTAACAAATTTGATTTTTTTTGGTTATACTGATAGTGATTTTGCAGGTGATGTTGATGATAGGAAGAGTTCTTCTAGATATGTATTTCATTGTTGTATAGGTGCAATCTCATGGGAATCAAAGAAGCAATCTATTGTGACACTTTCATGAGCTGAAGCAAAGTACGTAGCAGCCACATCAACAACATGCCAAGCAATTTGGTTGAGAAGAATATTGAAGGATCTACTGCTAGCGCAAGATAAGCCAACACCAATCTTCTATGACAATAAATCAGCAATCATTTTTATCAAAGAACCATGTTTTTCACAAAATAAGCAAGCATATTGATACCGGATACCAATGCATTAGAGAGCTGATCAACAATGAAGAAACCTATCTTGATTTTTGTAAATCTAAAGACCAGCTAACATACATTTTCACAAAAGCAGTACCAAAGGAGGACTTTGAATATTTACGAGAAAGTCTAAGAATAATTGATGTTGAAGTTATTAATCAAAGAAATTAAGAGGGAATGTTAGAAAGAGTTAATTCCTTCCTCCACGTAGGTAATTGGTTAAAATCATTTGTCTTGAAATAAGGGATAGTTTACACATCTCCATGTTCAATTTATTTGTTGAAGAATATTTCTTGTATGTAGTTAAGATGCGGGTGAACTGTCAGCACTTATAGGCAGTTAAACCAAACAGAACTAAACCACATTTCCTATTCTTTAGCAATGACTGCACTTTGTAGTCTCTCATTTGTCTCCACGTATGATGTATGTTAGGTTGTAGTTTTACATTTGCATTTGATCTTTTATTCTTAGTTTGTATTGAACTCTCCATAAAGAGGAAGGAAATGTAATCATTCGATAATGAATAATAGAGATTCAGTTTATTGTCCATCATTTGACAGTTGATTATTTGTTTGTTCTACTGCTATACCACTTTTATTTATATAAATCCTCCATTATCTGATACCAAACGTAAAAATATAAAATGAATAAATAGAAAAAACAAGCAAAGCTACTACAACATAGAAAGGAGATTTATTATTGATCCATTCAAAATTATTACAATACCTCTCATTGATAGAGAGTTTTACATCATAGATAAATAAGAGATCAACTACAAATCAGACTTGTTAGACCATCAATTTTGGAGATGTGAAATTTATTTCATAGTTACAATTTTATTTCAACTACAGATCTGAACATACTCTAAGTTCTAAACAGCTTAAACTCAAAGTTCTGACTAACTGATTGTTATTTCTTATTTCTTGGATCGTGATTTTCTAACTGCTACAAACTTAACCTCTGCATGTCAATTCAGTTTTGATGGGAGAAATTAACGTAGGTCAACAAACTTTACTGCTCTTTGATGATAAATATATGAATGTACATTTAATACATCTATAATATCAGAATTTTCTTGAAAATTGGTGTCACTTACTTTATAGTACAAATTTAAACATGATGTATTATATCTTGGTAAGGTGATTGTAAATAGCTTTGTGTTGTGATGTCATCTTCCTAGTTCAGTGCAAGATCATGACAATTCCTTGCTAAAGAAAGAGGTAAAAGATCCGGTACACCTATTATAGTTTTTCTTTTTTTGGTTCTCTGAGAAAGCATAATAGTGAAAACCATGTTTTTGCCTTTTCCAAAGAAGTTATTCATGGAAACCGTGTCCTTAAATCCTCAAGGACTTAATGAACGAGAGGAAGCAAATGAACTAATTCCTTACAAATATTTGTCAAAAATAAGATAATGTTGGATTTGAAGGGATCATTGTCTGCTTGAGTTTCTAAGGTGTTCGCCACACAATTTGAAAATAGAAGATATACAAAACCTCCTCTCTCTCTCTCTCTCTCTCTTTTTTAATAAGAAAGGCATATCTAAAGCAGCGAACACAACTTATAGAAAAATATATTTGAGTTAAAATAAGACGGTGAAATTATTTATTTATAACTCTTATTATTAATGGTTTCTAAAATATAAGATAGTTCTTAAACATTTTCATTTATTATATTTTGAAATTTAATTATGAGAGATAATGTTATCTTATTGAGTAAGATAGTTGATGTCATATACATTATAGGAAATAAATTTATAATTAAGATAGAGGCGTTTATATAATCAACATTAATTTTCTAACAAGTTGATGTTTTATTCTAGTATTTTTAGTTTTTGATTGATGGTAAAAACAAGTTTTATGGGGACCTGAAACCCCTTACAATTAAAGAAAAAAAATAAGAAACAAAATACGGACTAAACAGAGAGGACTGGGAACCAACCTGCAAACCCAGACAAAGACAGAAAGACAAAGAGAAGAGACAGAAACTAGCTAGAATCTCTGCCAACCAGAAACCAAAAGACAAAGCACCAAAAAATAGGGGAATACCAGAGCTAGGCCAACTCTAGGAGAGTACCTTTCACTTCCTTCTCTTCTTCTGCAACCTTTTTGATGGCCGCATTCCAATCCGACAACACCAAAATCCTGTCAATGATTTTCTTCTTCCTGGCAGAACGTGTGCGCTTTCCCGAGCCATCATCTTCATTATCGTCTTTGTCTTCATTGATATTCACAATGGGGGAATCCATTTCATATTTAATGGATTTAAAACACTCCATAGTAGCACCCATGAAGAAATTACTTTCCTTCATATATTTTTTCACCATATTTTCCAAGCTGTCCAATTTCTCATGCAGAGACTTCAATTATTTCTCTTCCTATGTGTTTTGATTTCCCTCATCCCAAGCTGACCCAGAGTTAATAAGATTGACACAAGCACATAGACCTCAGTAGTTTAGATGTAGAATTTTTATTTCCTTAAATACCCATTTCATCAGTCAAAATGAGTACAAGGACATAGATTTGGCAGTTTGTAGAACCCCAAATGGAGGCTCGATTTTACCATCCATGTCCTCCTGGAGAAGCTAGACATTCTACTCATGCATATCCACCAGCGTAGAAAAAGGGATGTTCTTAGAGGAAGCAGGAATATGGTCCTTATCAGCATTGTCTTGACCTGGAGATTCTGCCTCTTTCTGTTCAGAATACACCTCCATAACAACCTCAAGCTTCCGAGAAATAGGGATGTCATGCTCTTCTGAACTCGCATAGTTTACCAAAATGGGGAATTTTTAACCTCCCACATCCTCATCAATAGCCTCAGACATTTTATTTTTTTCCTTAACACTGTGGGCTTTCTTAACACTGCAGGCTTCCTTAGTTTTAACTTCTTCCTCAACAGAGGAACTCACCGAGATAGAAAGAGACTCTTTTCTTTTATCATCAGACTGGGAGTGAGGAATGTAGTTAGAATCGTCATAGGAATCATCACTCACAACATTTGAGTTTATGTTAATACCCATATTTTTCTCAAACTTCAGCTTTTTAACAATCGATTCCACCTTATCATCTCCAACCCTATGCCATTTTCCTACCTTAGCAGAGCCCGAGTCTTTTGGGGAAATAATTAGAGGATTGGAGGCCATAATTTTTTTAACATGTTCAAAAATTAAGAGAATCAAGCCCTCATGGAGAATGGGCTTGCTATCCTTCTGCCTATGGTCAGTAATGCTATGATGGATCGAATGTAGCAAGTAGAAGGGGAAAGAGATTCTCACCTTATGATGAAAATGACCTAGCAGCACAAAGTGTTAAGAATGGGCCCTTTTGTATCTTTCATCTAAATACACATACTCCATGATCGTCATAAGAACTTTGGCCCAGAAACCTTTAATAGAGCTTACATCATAGCACCCACTAGAACCCTTCACCAGGCTGTCCACTTCCACTCTGTCCTTTGGGAAATGTTGAATGGCATTTTGGGAGATCTTCTTATCTCTGTAAAATTTTATGCCATTAGTTTTTAAGCCCCTAACCTCCACTATCAAATCTTTACTGATCTTCATGGCCATGCCTCCGATCACCACAGTTCCATCCTTCTAGCTTTCCACAAAAGTGTTCGTGAAAGCATCTTTGGAACCATGAAGGTGCTCCATATAATTAGTGAGGCCTCCTTTTTTTACGTTTATGCCAAATGTTAGTTTGGGTTTTCCATTTGTTACAATGTTTTGGCTCCTTTCTATTTAACCCACCCCCGATGATACCTTGAAGATATCTCACAATGGAAGAAGAGATACAAAGGCCGAGTAAGAATGCCAGGCTCAAATTTTGAAAACCGCCAAGGAACGTGTCTATATTTAACCTTCTTGGGAAAGACACACCTTTCCAAAATCTTGTTACCCTTAATTAATGAAATCCGTAAATTCATGAGAGATTTTTTAGATTTACCAAATATTCTCATTTTCTACATGAGTCAGATCATATGCCAACTTGGCCCTCACTTCAACCGTCAAATCAGTAACTCCATGCCAGGTCTGGATACCCTCGGCCTTAACTGCAATATTTGCCAACTCATCAGCTGTAAGCTTCGCTTTCCTAAAGGTATGCGAAATGATAACATTGGAAAAAGAATTAATGATGCCTCATCAATGATCGCCATGATAGACCATGATGGTTTTGTTGTCCCTTTAATGCAATTTAAGATATTCATTGAATCCCCTTATATCCAAACATTTGAAGGCATAGATTTATTGATTAGCTTAAGAGTTTGTAGAAGGGCCATCTCTTCTACCACGTGATTGAACTAGACCCCAATTGGGAAGGCCACGACCCCCAGACAAATTTCCTTGTCATCATAGATAAGACCACCACAACCCGCGTGGCCTGGGTTTACCTTCGTAGCACCATCAAAATTGGCTTTAACCTAGCCAATTGGAGGGGAAAGCCAGATGGCATTCTCCCACTTGGATGGAGATAGAGCCATAGTGCCATTCAAAACTCCAGCATTGAGATCCAACACTTCTTCACTAAACATATTACCATTCTCTCTGATGCTTCTTTTAATTGTTTCCACTATGACCACTGAAGGAGAGGCCTTATAACGAAAAAATTTGTCATTCTTTTCATGCAAAAGTTTGCAGATGATGTGAGGAACTATAATATTCCACAGAGAACTGACAATAGGAACAACAACATTCCCCCATTGCATGAAATTTTTTTCTAGATTGATCGGAAACATCCAGTGTATATTCCAGCTTTGCAAGGTAAGACACCATACATCTTTAGAAAAGTTGCAATCAATAGCCAAGTGGAAAACCGATTCCTCCTCTTGTTTACACAGGAAACATCTATTCGACAGGATCATTCCTCTTTTTTTAAGGTTGTCAATGGTCAGGATCTTGTTCTACAAAACCATCCAAAAAAAGATGTTAATTTTTGGAATGAGCCTTTTATCCCAAACCAGACTCCAAAAAGGAAGAGGGTCTGGGGTTTTAATCAAGATCTTAGAAGCCGAAGCCACCAAGTAGAGACCCAATAGAAGCTTTCGCCAAATCAACATATCCTCCTTCGAATTGTCCACTTTCCAGACATTCAAATCTAGCATGAGAGGTTTGAGCAAGAAATCAACATCTGAGAGGTCAACCAAGTTATGATTATGCTAGTAATCAGAGACATACAAACCCAATCTTAGTTTATAAAAATCAATAATAGGTTGGAAAGAAGGAATGAAAATCAGAGGAATATCTTTTTCCCAACAATCATCCCAAAACAGGGTTCTCTTGCCATTGCCCAAAAGCCACTGGGATCCCTTAAAAGTCATCTCCTTAGATTGCTGGATACTATTCCAAATGAAAGAACACTGCACCTTCACATTATACTTCATAAAATCTGACATGCTAGGGAATGAGAAGAGATATTTTTTTTAATAATGTCATTCATTTCTTTATTTTCACTATATATACGCTAGATTTGCTTAGACAAAAGAGCCTGGTTAATAACCTTAAGTGGCCTAATCCCCAGACCTCCCCATTTCTTCATGGTAGAAACTTTGTCCCATGTCGCCAAGGCAAGTCTCTTTTTGTCTTCCACTCCAGACCAAAGGAAATTTCTCTAAATAGATTCTATCACTTCAGCAATTTTTCCTGGCATCCTAAATAAGCTCATTGCATATATGGGGAGGCTTTGCCGAGAAGCCTTCAAAACTTGAAGTTTACCTGCTTGGCTAAGAGGAGCTCCTTTAAAACTAAAACATGATTATTTGATTGGAAATGCAAATGTGACTCAAGAGACAAAAAAAAATTTGAAACCTTCTTGCGTAGTTTGAGAAGCTTGTATAAAAATTCTAATCTGAAATTTAATTTTACTGTAAATCTCAGTGGAAACCCTCATTTTTCTTATCTTAAGGCAATAAACTTGTTTATTTTATCGCTTGAACCAGACCACCCATGGTTGGCCAATGTACCCATTCAGCTCCCTATTGATCTCATCAAATTCGTTGCATTTCGGTATCCATCTCGAACTTTTCATATCGTTC
>MU225166.1:321789-341567 GCA_018584345.1 Thuja plicata
TGTCGAAAGAGATATCATGGATCCCGCCATGGTCCATTGCTTTTAACACCACTCCAGCTATTTTAAGTTTGTCTGCGCCATATGGAAGATACTTCTCATCGCTTATCTAAGGAATTTCCTTTTTTCTAATACAAGGCCTAAAAGGACACTATAAAAACTTAAGCATAGGGGACCTGAAATCGCAATCGGAAGCAGAGGAGTGAGAAATGGATGATGCAAGCCTTAAACTCCTCTTATAAGAAAACCATGAATCTCTAGACACAAGCGTAAGCGTTAGGAAATACAAAAGTTGTTTGCTTCCAACCAAATTGAGAGTGCTATTACAAGGCCATGGAGTTTGGGACTTTACAAGGAAAATATGGAAGCACAGATGGCGGACCAAATCCTCCAATACGGTCTTCTTCTGTGTTACCTACATTGCTCTCTCAAGAACCACCATTGGCAGTTGGTTCTCCAGTTTCATCACATCCATTAAAATGGCCAAGAGACCACGATTGTTATTGCGTTCATAGAAAATAGGACGACTAGAACTTACCTGAGCAGAGGCATCATCCCATTCATTGTAAATTGGCAAAACGGTGCTGCTGATACCGCTACCATCCTCTTGTCTATTGAAACCCATAACAAAAGAGTTGAAAAATTCCAGGAGAAAGGCCACATTTATAAAGCACATCTGAGCGATTTTCTTTACCGCGATATGAGATAAATCTCTGTCATATTTATCACTTTTTTTCTTCCGCTCACATACGTCGACCATAGCCTGAAGCTTTCCCTTGTGATTTGCGTCATCGGAAAGCTTCCAAACTCTTCTTGTGGCTTACAGCTTGTTCGATTCCATTCCATCAAGCTGCTTCCACCGCTCCTTTTCTTTTTCCGTCAGTTACTCATCTACCTTCTTGCCATGATACTGGGGAGAGTAATAATGGTAAAGCCGAAATGACACCATGGTGGGGTGGTAAAATTTTGTGCTTTCGCCTACAATGGCTATCGGCACAGTAAGAATGCATGCCTCTTTCCTATCCCTTGCTTCCTCTGCTTTTTTAGCCTTGGAATCTATCTCTACTACGAAATCATTGAAACTTCTTACCAAAGGAAACTCATTTTGCGAGTAAGGAGAAAAATCTCATATAAACTAGAATATATTAATAAATTGTTTATTAGATTTCACCTGCCACTTCTTTTAATGCATTTGTTTAGCTTCGTAAGATAGGTATATTTTAATTACGTCACATTGAAAATGTGAGAATGAGATGGGCCTGCGTTAATGTCAATTTTGTAAAAGTAGAAAATGAATAAACAAAACATACATAGCTGCTACAACAAAGAAAGGAGATTTATTATGTCACATTGAAAATGTGAGAATGAGATGGGCCTGCGTTAATGCCAATTTTGTAAAAATAGAAACTGAATAAACAAAACATACAAAGCTGCTACAACAAAGCAACGAGATTTGTTATTGATACATTCAAATTGATTACCATACCTCTTATTTATAGACAGTTTTACATCACAGATAAATAAGAGATCAACTACAAATCAGACTCTTAACAAACTTTCATCAGTCTATCGATTTTGGAGATGTGAAAATTATTTCAGTTACAATTTTATTTCAACTACATATCTAAACATTCTCTAAGTCCTAAACAGCTTAAACTCAATGTTCTACCTAACCGATCCTTATTTCTTGGATCGTGATTTTCTAACTGCTACAATCTTCTTAACCTCTGCATGTGATAATCAACACTCCCAGTTTAGTTTTGATGGGAGAAATTAACGTCTGCCAATGCCAACACTCCCCGTTAATTTCAACCATAGATACTATAGCATTCACCAAACACCAAATTCTTTGCTCCCGATCATTGTCTTTTGTTTCAATTATATCAAGCCTTCAAACTTACTAAAATTTCAAACTTCAAACATTATCCAAAATTTTCAAGTTCAGATCAAACTTAGGAAATTCCATCATTCACTTGGGATGCTCTAACCACAAGCTTTGGAAAACATGATCTCCAGTCCATTGTAGGTTCAGGTGTGAAACCCTTATACATTGTCAACACCTCCCATTGACCCACACTGCGGGTGTTTGGAGATCCAAACTTTACTATGCTCTCCTGCACTATGTAACTAGGATCTCCTGCCCTATTACATATACAGATTTTAAGTCAATGCTTCAAAATGTAACCTTATCATTCTCTTATGAATTGAAAACTGTTGGAAGTGGATTCACTCTGAGGGGGAGGGCGGTGAATCAGAGTGAAGAATTTTATTTTTCAAATGTAATACTTTACAACTTTTGCCAATATTGAATACCAAAACAATAAATGATGAATTTGTTAAGCTCATGAACTACTTGACTGAAAATGAAAGTGATCATCCAATCAATCGTGATCAAATTTACATTAACCCATTTGTGAATAGTGGATGTGCTGAAATACAATATAAGAAGACGACCTTAATAATGCAAAACGTGTGTTGATACAACAAGACACAAAAACATGATGATATGTTTGAACCAGTAGCGATATGAAAGTATTAGAACATATAGATGGACAAAAATGCATCATAATATGGAAACACATGAATGAAATAGAAGCATCACATAACACATATTTTGTGCTGAGTGGAAAACCCTCAAAACCAAACCGGTTTTGTCATAGGGAGAAAAACCACTCCAAAATCTGTAACTTTTATTGAGCACCAACTCTTTACACCATTCTGCAGCTCAAACTGCAAGGAGCACCAACCCCTCCTTTTATTTTTCTTTTACAATGTGTAGTACATCAGATTATATATACATATAAATACATGTTTCATTTTTCACACATTCATACATATAAACAATCATATGAATTTTTCTTTCAATACAACTTCATATTCCACATACAAGAAAGTATGAATATGCTTCTTTTTAATTCAGTATTCCTCTATATTTGTCGCATACACATACTGCCTTATATAGGGATTCATTAGAATTTTACATTCACTGTCTCATTTACAGTTGCATCGAACTTGCATCTGTTTCTAAACAAGCCCTCAAAGATGGGTAACAAATTTTTACTTCAATTCTTCACAAATGATCCTCATAGTTGTAGATGCACAGTTTCTTCTACTAAAATTTTTCTATTTCTGTTCATAAAAGGAATGAACTGATACCACAATCATAATCTAAACCCTTTGTTAGGGTTAACAAAAATTAAACTAAATAATCTATTGAATCCAACTATCACATTTGAAACTGATTGCTCAAACTGAAAAACTAACAGATGTCTTTATAAAACTTGCCAACAGTCTTAAAAAAATATTCATAAAAATAGAATGCTATCAACAATTCTTCAAATGCCTTCCAAGATTATGCCAAAAATAAATAACTTTTGTGAGGTAGTACCAGTTACAAAGAATGACTTATGTTGATGCCAAAATGAATCAAGAAACTACTGAGGGTAAATACAAATTTGAAACCCCCAATTTGTTTTCATCATAGCATTTAAAATTATATTCTCTTGAAGATTCAAATGCAAATAATTTTTATTCCTAAAAAAATGGCTTGAGTTCTCTACTAAGGATTCATACCTGACATTTCTTAGTACAAATAATTAAAAATATCCAGACCTTAAAAGATCTCTCCATGAGAATGTGCCTCATTGATAGCACAACAACATAATAGAAATGATCTCAAAAAAAAATCTCCAAGAGAGTATTCCTGAGAATGAAAAACAAAGAGTTACCCATGGAGATCATGAGCACAAATCTACAAAAAAAACCTTCTTTAATCTTGCCATGAATCCCATCAAAATTGAAGAGTATAGACTGAAGAATCATAAAGCAAAAACCCACAACCTATTAAGCACTAGAGATGTACATTTTATTAATCTTTGAAATACATGGTGGTTCCCTGAATAGGGTTTCGAAAGAGCACACCAAATGATGCAAAAGAAATGTCTTTATAGTTAGGATATACTATCATATACCTAAGAGCCAGTCTACAGACATCCTCTAGAACAGAGAGACAAAATGAAAGAATCTATTGAGATAATGAGATAATGAGGTATTGAGGTAATATGGTATTGAGTTATTGATGTGATTACAAAGGTACAAAGGCTCTGCTTCTATAAGCAAGAGCATATAGGAAACATGGACAAGGTTGAGACTAGTGTCTCAACGTAGATGAAAGAGAGTTCTGATAGAACTCAACAATATCCTCTAAGATAAGGTGGAGTCCAAGTTGGACTCAATGACATCCATCTACCCAATTAATGAATGTACCTAAGTAATCTTAAGTAAAGAGTAAACTGTGAACTATTTACTCTAACACTCCCCCTTAAGTGCAACTTAGTGAGTACAACAGTGTAGAAGAAAATATTTATGGATCCCGGCAACAAGGTCATATTAGGTACCCATGTACAACTACAATGCAATCTCTCATAACTAGAGAAAAAGGAGAAAGCCCTGTGGGAGAAAACTCCTCTTGAAAAGAGAGAACATGAAGGTTTGAGAAGCCTTCAAAAAGATGTCATGAAAGCATGAACATGAAAATTGTTGAAGCATGAAGAATCTGTAGACAACTATCATTGACTGATACAATGCTTTATCTGATGATCACCTCTGAAGAAGATTATGATTAGGAAGACAACAATATATATGAGTGCTCCAAATGACACTTCATGAACATTGATTAGATGACAATAATGGAAATAGCATCTATTGATCGAAGATACAAATGACTCAAGAATCTGCATGATTGACGTTCACTACACAACCGATGATGTTGTTTGAGTGATAGCATTTTCAATTCTCAATCAAGTTGAAAATGCAGGTGGAATAGTCTTAAAAGGAATTGAAGAGTATTTCAGCACACTTCAAGCGAAACCAAGGAGCCTCCCAAAAAGTGGAATGCAAGAGTGTCTCAATGCACTTCAAGAAAAAACCAAGGAAGCATGAGCATAAACAATATGATACCCCCCATAATGATGACTTGGGAGAGGCATAAGATATCCATTAAAATGAAGTGTCACCATGTTATGCATAAGGGAGCAAATATGTATCTACCACTAAGAAAAGGGTGTGTGCAGTCAAACTACACACTCGCATGAGGCAAGAATATCAGTGATTTTTCTATTGTCGTCGATGAAATCTCACTTTAAAAAAGTTGTGATTAGAAAACAAAGGCTCTACACAACCCCCCATGGAACTTTATAGTTAAGAACAAGTACAATATAATGGCACATCATGTGTGCAAAAGTCCCCAAAAGACATAGGTGGACACGGATCTAATGTGTCTACAAGTAGTGCTTAGAAAGGATGTTCAACTGAAACAAAGGACAAAAACTCAAGAAAAAATTGAAAAAAAAATTTCACGCATGAGTAGTGCATGAAATCACCTTTGCGATGAATGCTTTGTTTTCCAAAGCTGGACTCTAGATGTGCAAGTTAGGGTCATGTGAAGAAAAGTGCTTATTAGGGCCGAAAGATGAAAAAAATGGCCCATGCCTCTTATGTTCTCGGGGGCATGGGTTTGGTCCATTATGGAGCCATCAGCTCAGCATGTCAGAAAAGAGTGCCCCTCTTGGATGGAGAGGGCCCAAGAAGAGCTGATCAGATGTTTGGGTCTGATGGTGGCTATACATTCCACCCCCATAACATCCAGAAACCATTGAGGGAAAACACATAACATTGAGAGACAAAATGTAAATCAACAAAGAAGTGGACACAAAGAGGGCCATTGCAAATGAAGAAATAATGTCTTACCCACTGCAAAAATGGAATAAATTCCAAGGCCTTAGCATTCATGCCATGATCTTCTTGGAAAGATGAAGAATCACCGACTGGAAATGAAGAGATGCTGGCAAAAGCAATGAGTTTTCGCAGGCAATATAGGTAGATGCAATCCAATCCTCTCACTTAGAGTACAAGGCAGGTCACCAAAAGTCAACCAAACTCTCTATGCGTGCACACCATTCATTTTCCCTATAGCATATGGATGGAAAATGATCTTTACGATATAACAGGTTGGAACCAACTAGTCAATGAAGCGTATTCTTGCAAAGACTCCCTAACTCATCTAGTGGGTGGCAAGCCGTCATACAAACTGCACTAAAATAGTTTCACAACTCAATAGAGACCCACATGTGTCATAATGTGAGCCTTTTTGTAAATTTCGATCCCCTCTGGTGGCAAGACAATAAAATATCATTCAATGCAAGTGAATGATAAACTCAGATGTCAACAAAATTCTTCGGTCGTAGGGAAGAAAAGAAAGCCAACAAAAGTAGCTAAGAGAGATAGACTCGCCAATAAATTCACTGAGGAATTGAATGTTGATCCAATAATGGAGACCAAAAGCCATTTTGTGAAATAAAGTTGCATGCAAAAGATGTCCACCAACATATAGCACGTTCTCACAAATTAGTTTTCCACATCAAAGCTCTATGGGCATGTTACTCTTACGTCATGCCTGGGCCCATGTTAGGTAGGAACACCAAGTTTCCACCCTTAGAGTAGGATCCAATCTCATGAAAAATCTGGTGTCAGCGATGACAAAATATGCAAACCAAATCAACTACTCGGTCCAAGACAAGGAATGGTAATTTTCGTAATAGTGATGGAGTGCATAGAGAGTAAAAGTGTGGTGGGTGGCATAACCACTTTTTATTCTACAACCTTCACTGTTAGGATTATCTCAACTATCAAGCCGCAAATCTCGTACTTCTCAACCCTCACTATTATGAATATGCTTCTTTTTAATTCACTATTCCTCTGTATTTGACCCATACACATACTCCCTTATGTAGGGATACATTAGAATTTTATAATCACTCTCTCATTTATAGTTGCATCAAAGTTGCAACTATTTCTAAACGAACCCTCAAAGATGGGTAATAGATTTTTACTTCAGTTCTTCACAAAAGATCCTCATAGTTATAGATGCATAGTTTCTTCAACTAAAATTTTTCTATTTCTGTTCATCAAAGAAATGAACCAATACCACAATCATAATCTAAACCCTCTGTTAGGGTTAACAAAAATTAAAGTGAATAATCCGTTGAATCCAACTATCACATTTGAAACAGATTGCTCAAACTAAAAAACTAACAGATGTCTTTGTAAAACTTTCCAACAGTCTTAAAAAAATTCATAAAAAGAGAAAGTTGTCAACAATTCTTCAAATGACTTTCAAGATGATGCCAAAAATAAATAGCTTTTGTGAGGTAGTACCAGTTACAAATAATGACTTATGTTGATGCCAAAATGGATCAAGAAACTACTGAGGGTAAATACAAATTTGAAACCCCCAATTTGTTTTCATCACAACATTTCAAATTAGATTCTCCAGAAGATTCAAATGCAAATAGTTTTCATTCCAGAAAAAATGGCTTGAGTTATCCACTAAGGATTCATACTTGAGGTTTCTTAGTGCAAATAATTGAAAATATCCAAACCTTAAAAGATCTCTCCATGAGAATGTGCCTCATTGATAGCATAGCACATAATAGAAATGATCTCAAAACAAAAACCTCCAAGAGAGTATTCCTGAGGCTGAAAAACAAAGAGTTACCCATGAATATCAGGAGCAAAAATTTACAAAAAAAATCTTCTTCAATCTTACCATGAATCCCATAAAAAATGAAGAGCACAAACTCAAGATTCATATAGAAAAAACCCACAACCTGTCAAGCACCAGAGATGTACATTTTCTTAATCTGTGAAGCACATGGTGGTGCCCTAAATAGGGTTTAGAAAGAGCACACCAAATGATGCAAAATAAATGTCTTTACAAATGCCCCAAATCAATAATCAATATCTTTTGACATCCAGAAAGACCTCAAAGGAACTCAGGAGAGTTAATAATGAGTTTTGATTTTAACCATGCTCAAGTCAAACATCAACATGTCCCATGAGTTATGCAATGCAAGAAACTTAAGTGGCACACATCTAACAAGCCACATCACCATGTCGTGTCATCAAGGACAAAATAATCGGATCAACAACAACTTCCATCTTCGTCCACTTTTTGGATCTCCCTTTTTTTTAAAAACCTCTTTCTTACTTTGCTCTATCGACTTCATTTATATTATTTCACACAATCTTTACTTTTTCTCAACCTAGATACTTATTCATAATATTTTTTTAAGAATGAATTAATAAAGACAACAAACTATGACATATCCAAACTTACAATCTCCTTTCTGTTATAATACTTCACTCTTTTATTGACAAGTTGCTTATCATCATCAACCTAAATAGATCTTAGCTGCTCCTTGCAAACCTGAATATTTTTTTCTTGTTTTTAACCTTCTCTTTGACATCATATATATCTTCATACTTCAACAATCCCATGGATCTAACCTTCTCTGATACAAAATATAGATATACAAAGGAAAATAGGGGTAAACAGAGCAATGTTCTACACCACAAGAAAATAGAAATTTTATTGATTATTCTTCTTAAAAAAAATATATTACATCGTCGCTTTTTATTGTAGAGGACTACAGATTATTCACCTTAATTTCAAAATCTAAACTAAACTCCTAACTCTAATATATGGATATCCACTCCATCATAAGTCATGCAAACAAATATAAGTACCAATTATCAAATAGATGGGAGGATGCTATGTAAAGATAACAGATCAAAGACTCTTCCTAATTGTTTCTTTCATCGACGTAGATGGTGGATACAAGAATTAACTTGAACGGTGTGAGAAATAGAATAGTTTTAGTGGAAAAATCAACCCATTCTAATTGAGAGTTGAGAAGGAGAAATTACCATCTACCAATACTCTCCCTTAATTTCTACCTCAAATGCTACTACATGAAGTGGTTTATAGCTGACCATAAACTTTGCATGAAAGTAGTTTCTACTAACCACAAAAATTCACTGGCAAATCTAAAATCTTCAAACGCATATTGAATCTAGGAATTCCCATCATTCTCTTTGAATTCTCTAACCAAAAGCTCTGGGACACTTGATCTCCAATCCATTGTATGTTTAGGTGAGAAACCCTTGTATTTTCTCAACACTAACCACGAGCTCTGGGACACTTGATCTGCAATCCATTGTATGATCAGGTGAGAAACCCTTGTATTTTCTCAACACTTTCCATTGAGCCACAGTGCATGTGCTTGGGGATCTGAACTTTACATAACATGGTTTCAGATGACCATAAACTATCACGTGCATGAAGCGGTTTTTGCTGAGCACAAAAAACCAAAGACTTCAATTTGTGCAACCAAACGTTCTTTTCTCTAATTCTTACACATCTTCTATTACTACTTCATTTTTTTTCATTTTTTCCTCATTCCCGTCTTCACATACTTTGAATCTTTCAATATTTTCAATGTCTACACAAAATTTCTTCAGGTTATACAAATCCTCTGACTGATTTCCCTTAGCAACCTCTTCAATCTCCAAATTATTTCCCTAAATGGCTGCAATCTCCACAATTTCCTTGTGCCCTATTCAATAATTTCCTTGATGGGCCTGCAAACAACAAACTCCCTTGGACTGTGGCCTTTACAAAGGCTGGCAATTTCATTCACTATGTGCATCTTCCTCTGATGGCATCAAACTCTTTAGTGGCTCTTTTCTGCAGTGATCAACTTATCCTTGGACCATATATGAGTGCCCATCCTCTCCTTGCTGCGATTTTCTCAGATTTCCAATCACCTCCCATCCTTTAGTTGTGGCTTACAATGGCAGCGATCTCCTAAATAACTTTGGGCATCATTAGCTTCAAATTTTATACTTCCACAATCTTCCTTCAATCAGCTACTATTGTATCTTTTCGAGCTCCCCCTTAAACTGCAATCAGCGGTAATTTATTTTTCTTTTCCAATCTTGATAGTCTCAAATAATATATATAATCTCCCTCTGTTTACAACCCTTTTTTTAAAACTACTTGACTAATCAATAACAACACCTATATCTTATTCCATGTCTTGAATTTATACTCACAATTATATATTTCTTCAATCAACTTGATCAATGCAAAAACTTCTGCAAATATGACAATCTTAACAAGTCAAATTCAACTAAACTTTCAATTTAGATTTGAGCGGCTCTTTACCTTTCGATGGTGTTTGTTTTGTACGGTGTCTTTAGATCAGTACCCTCTTCTTTCGCATGGAAGCAAACATTTAAACATAATGGCAAATCTGTTATGCAGATTTAGTGACTGCAATAGTATGTCATACACCCCTATTGCATTTAGAAACTTCAATAGAATCCTTAATCCTTCTTGCTTACAGCTACTGCTACATAAAGACCACACTATTCACACCTACACTCTATCAATATTATGTCCAGGATGTTTTCCTCATAGCTCTGATACCGAATGTAAAAATAGAAAATGAATAAATAAACAAAACATGCAAAGCTACTGCAATAGAGAAAGGAGATTTATTATTGATCCATTCAAAATTATTACATTACCTCTCATATATAGAAATTTTTACATCACAGATAAATAAGAGATCAACTACAAATCAGACTCGTCAGACCATCAACTTTGGAGATGTGAAATTTATTTCACAGTTACAATTTTATTTCAACTACAGATCTGAACATACTCTAAGTTCTAAAGGGCTTAATCTCAATGTTCTAACTAACCGATCCTTATTTCTTATTTCTTATTTCTTGGATCATGATTTTCTAACTGCTACAATCTTAACCTCTGCATGTCAACTCATTTTTGATGGGAGAAATTAATGTCGGTCAACAAATTTTACTTCTCTTCGATGATAAATATATGAATGTACGTTTAATACATATACAATACCAGAATTTGCTTGAAAATTTGTGTCACTTACTTTACAGTAAAAAGTTAAACATGATGTATTATATCTTGGTAAGGTGATCGTAAACAGCTTTGTGTTGTGATATTGACCTCCTAGTTCAGTGAAAGATCATGTCAATTCCTTGCTAAAGAAACAGGTAAAAGATTTGGTACGCCTATTATAATTGTTCTTATTTTGGTTCTCTGAGAAAGCATAATCGTGAAAACCGTATTTCTGCCTTTTCCAAAGAAGTTATTCATGGAAATTGTGTCCTTAAATCCTCAAGGAATTAAGGAACAGGAGGAAGAAAATGAACTAATTCCTTACAAATATTTGTCAAAAATAAGATAATGTTGGATTTGAAAGGATCATTGTCTCCTTGACTTTCTAAGGTGTTCACCACACAATGTGAAAATAGAAGATAAACATAACCTCCTTTCCTTTTTTTTTTTAATAAGCAAGGCATATCTAAAGCAGTGATCAAAACTTTTAGAAAAATATATTCAAGTTAAAATAAGACGGTGAACTTATTTATTTATAACTCTTATTATTAATATTATTCTAAAATATAAGATAGTTCTTAAACTTTTTCATTTATTATAATTTGAAATTTAATTATGAGAGATAATGGTATCTTATTGAATAAGATAGTTGATGTCATATACATTATAGGAAATAAATTTATTATTAAGATAGAGGCGTTTATATAATCAACATTAATTTTCTAACAAGTTGATGTTTTATTCTAGTATTTTAGTTTTTGATTGTTGGTAAAAATAGGTTTTATGGGGACCTGAAACCCCTTACAATTAAAGGAAAAATGTAAGCAGAAAAATGCAGACTAAATAGAGACAGGACTGGGTACCAGCTCGCAAACCTAGACAAAGACAAAAAGCCAAAGAAAAGAGCCAGAAACAAGTTAAAATCTCCAGAAACCAGAAACCAAAAGACAAAGCACCAAAAAATAGGGGAACACCAGAGCTAGGCCAACTCTAGGAGAGTGCCTTCAACTTCCTTCTTTGTTTCTACAACCTTTTTTATGGCCGCTTTGAAATCTGATAGCTCCAAAATCCTGTCAATGATTTTCTTCTTCCTGGCTGAACACATGCGTTTTCTCGGACCATCATCTTCATTATCATCTTTGTCTTCATCGATCTTCATAGTGGGGGAATCCATTTCAGATTTAATGGAGTAAAAACACTCCATAGTAGTACCCATGAAGATATTATTATCCTTCATGTGTTTTTTCACTGTATTCTCCAAGGCGTCCAGTCTCTCATGGAGAGACTTCAATTTTTTCCATTCCTCTGTGTTTTGATTTCCCTCATCCTGAACCGACCCAGACATAAAAAGATTGAGATGAGTAGATAGAGCTCTATCATTTAGATGTAGACTTTTGATTTCCTTAATACCCATTTCATCATTCAAAATGAGTACAAGGACATAGCTTTGGCAGTTTGTAGAACCCCAAATGGAGGCTCGATTTTATCATCCATGTCCTCCTGGAGAATTTGGAAATTCTGCTCATGCATATCCACCAACCTAGAAAAATGGATATTCTTAGAGGAAGTAGGGATATGGTCCTTATCAGCATTGTTAGTGACCTAGAGATTCTACCTCTTTCTGTTCAGAATGGACCTCTGTAAGAACCCCGAGCTTCAGAGAAATAGGGGTGTCACGCTCTTCTAAACTCACATAGTTTACCAAAATGGGGAATTTTTCACCTCCCACATCCTCATTAACAGCCTCAAACATTTTTTTTCCTTAACACTGTGGGCTTCCTTAGTTTTAACTTCTTCCTCAAAAGAGGCACTCACTGAGATAGAAATAGACTCTTTGTTGTCATCATCAGACTAGGAGTGAGGAATGTATTTAGACTCATCATAGCCATCAACACTCACAGCATCTAAGTCTGTTTCCATACCCATATTTTTCTCAAAATTTAGCTTTTTAACAGTCAATTCCACCTTATCATCTCCAACCCTAGGCCATTTTCGAGCCTTAGCAGAGCCTGAGTCTTTTGGGGAAATAATTAGAGGATTGGAGGTCACGATTTTTTTAACATGTTCAACAATTAAGAGAATCAACCCCTCATGTAGAATGGGCTTGCTATGCTTCTACATATGGTTAGTAATGCTATGACGGAGCGAATGCTGCAAGTAGAAGGGGAAAGAGATTCTCACCATATGACAAAAATGACCTAGCAGCACGAAGTGATAAGAATGGGCCCTTTTTTATCTTCTGTCTAAAGAAACATAATCCCTGATTGTCATAAGAACTTTGGCGCAAAAACCTTTAATGGAGCTAACATCATAACACCCACCAGAATCCTTCACAAGACTCTCTGCTTCTGCTCTATCCTTTGGGAAATGTTGAATGGCCTTCTAGGAGATCTTTTTATCTCTATAAAATTTCATGCCTTTAGTGTTTAAGACCGTAACCTCCTCTATCAAATCTTCAGTGATCTTAACGGCCTTCCCACTGATCACCATAGTCCCATCCTTCCATCTTTCCACAAAAGCATTCATGATAGCGTCTTTGGAACCATGAAGGTGCTCCATATAGTTACTGAGGCGTCCTTTTTTAAGTTTATCCCAAATGTCAGTTTTGGATTTCCATTTGTTACAATTTTTTGGCTCCTTTCTGTTTAACTCACCCCCATGATACCTTGAAGATAGCTAACAATGGTAGAAGAGATACAGAGGCAGAGTAAGAATGCCAAGGTCAAATTTTGAAAACTGCCAAAGAATGCGCGTCTACATTTAACCTTCTTAGGAAAGACACACATTTACAAAATCCTATTACCCTTAATTAATGAAATTCATAAATTCATGAGAGATTTTTTAGATTTACCAAACCTTCTCATTTCCTATGAGTCAGATCATATACCAACTTGGCCCTCACTTCAATCGTCAAATCAGTAACTCCATGCCAGTTCATGATACCCTCGGCCTTGACTGTAATCTTCACCAGCTCATTATTTGTACAGTTTTCTTCCCTAAAGGTATGTGAAATGATAACATTGGAAAAGGAATTAATGATTAATGATGCCTCATCAATGGTCACCTTGATAGACCATGATGGATTTGTTGTCCCTTTAATGCAATTTAAGATATTCATTGAATCACCTTCGATCCAAAAATTTGAAGGCATAGATTTATTGATTAACTTAAGAGTTTGTAGAAGGGCCATCACTTCCACCATGTGATTGGATTGGAACCCAATTGGGAAGGCCAGAGCCACAAGACAAATTTCATTTTCATCACCGATAAGACCACCGCAACCCGCGGGGCCTGGGTTTCCCTTTGCAGCACCATCAAAATTGGCTTTAACCCAGCCAATTGGAGGGGAAAGCCAGATGGAATTCTCTCACCTGGATGGAGATAGAGCCATAGTGCTATTCAAAACTCCAACATTGAGATCTAGCACTTCTATACTAAACATATTATCATTCTCTCTGATGCTTCTTTTAATTTTTTCTACTATGACCACCGCAGGAGAAGCCTTATCACGAAAAAAAATTTCATTCCTTTCACGCCAAAGTTTCCAGATGATGTGAGGAGATATAATATTCCATAGAGAACTTGTAATAGGAACAACAACATTCCTCCATTGCATGAAATAATTCTCTAGATTGTTCGGGAACATCAAGTGTATATTCTAGCTTTGCAGGGTAAGACACCATACATCTCTGGAAAAGCTGCAATCAATAGCCAAGTGGAGAACTGATTCATCCTCTTGTTTACACAGGAGACATTTATTCTGTAGGATCATTCCTCTTTTTTTAAGGTTGTCAATGGTTAGGATCTTGTTCTGCAAAACCATCCCAAAAAAGATGTTATTATTTGGAATGAGCCTCTTATCCCAAACCAGACTCCAAAAAGGAAGAGGGTCTGGGGTTTTAATCAAGATCTCAAAAGCCAAAGCCATCGAGTAGAGACCCGATGGAAGATTTCCCCAAATCAACATATCCTCCTTTGAATTGTCCACTTTCTATACATTCAAATCCAGCATGAGAGGTTTTTGCCAGAAATCAACATCTGAGAGGTCAACCCAGTGCTGATTATGCTAGTAATCAAAGACATACAAACCCAATCTTAGTTTACAAAAATAAATAATAGGTTGAAAAGAAGGAATGGAAATCAGAGGAAGATCATTTTCCTAGCAGTCATCCCAAAATAGGATTTTCCTGCCATTGCCCAAAAGCCACTTGGCTCCCTTAAAATCTGTCTGCTTAGATTGCTAGATACTATTCCAAATGAAAGAACCCTGCACCTTCACATTAGACTTCATAAAATCTGACATGTGTGGGAATGAGAAGAGATTTTGTTTTTAATAATGTCATTCCATTTTTTATTTTCACCATATATACACCAAATTTTCTTAGCCATAAGAGCCTGGTTAATAACCTTAAGTGGCCTAATCTCCATCCCTCTCCATTTCTTTGGGGTACAAAATTTGTCCCTTGCCTCCAAGGCAAGTATCTTTTTGTCTTCCACTCCAGACCAAAGGTAATTTCTCTGAATAGATTCTATCACTTCAGCAATTTTTCCTGGGATCTTGAATAAGCTCATTGCATATATGGGGAGGCTTTGCAGAGAAGCCTTAAAAAGTTGAAGTTTACCTTCTTGGCTAAGAAGAGCTCCTTTCCAACCAACTAATTTTTTGCTAAATCTATCCACTATGCCCGCCCAAAAAGAGTCAGGGGGTTTCAACCCCAAAAGGAGGCCAAGATAGGATGCAGGAAAAGAACTAATATTACACCCCAAGATGCGAGAAATCCTATTTTTCCTTTCCATTAGAGTATTAATAAACAATAGAGAGATTTTTTGCCAATTAATAGTTTGACTAGTAGCTGAAGATTAGATAAAAAGGGCCTTTTTAATCCTTCTGGCTTGCTGGATAGAAGAAGACCCCATAATCACTGTGTCATCAAAAAAAATTTCATGAGAGCAAGGGTTCGAAGCCAAGGAGGGAATAAGGCCCTGAAGGGAACCTTTTGAGGCCATTTTATGAAAATAGTGACCAATACCTTCTGCCAAGATAGCAAAGAGAATAGGGGATAGAGGATCCCCTTGATGAAGCCCATGAGTAGACTTAAAGAATCTGGAAGAGGAACCATTAACAATGATAGTAGCCATCGAGGTATTGATAAGCTATGAAACAAGCTACAAT
This sequence comes from Thuja plicata, assembly GCA_018584345.1. Classification (NCBI taxonomy): domain Eukaryota; kingdom Viridiplantae; phylum Streptophyta; class Pinopsida; order Cupressales; family Cupressaceae; genus Thuja; species Thuja plicata. Next base: position 337,737 of record MU225166.1, read on the forward strand.
AATTTTTCACTGAAACCAAAAGAGTGAAGAATCTTAATTAAAAAGTCTGAGTCCACCCGGTTTTAAGCCTTCAAGAGATCAAGCTTCAGCAGGAAGCCATGATTAGAGGAAGAGTGAGTGGAGTGAATTACTTCATGAACCTTCATAATGGAATCCAAGATCTGCCTCCCCAGAACAAAGCCACTCTGCTAGGGCGAAATGATATTAGGAAGAATAGCCAACAACCTAAGAGTGATAACTTTGGAGAAAATTGTGTACACAGAATTACAAAGGATAATCTAACAAAAGGAGTCAAGAGAATCAGCACCAGGGGATTTAGGAATTAAATCTATAAAGTTCACATTAATCTCCTTGAGCAAGGTTTTGGAACCTAAAAATTCTTTAAAAATGTGACAGATATCATTACCAACAATATGCTAAAATTTGTGAAAAAAGAATCTAAACTATTAGGACCCAAGGATTTGTCTCCCTCAAACAAGAAGGAAGCTTTCTTGACTTCCTCAGAGGAAGGAATGACAGTCAAAAACTTGTTAGTAGTATCATCCACTAAAGAAGGAATGGTATCAAGGATTAAAGCCTGATGATCCAGCAAAAGTGACTAATCTATTGAAAGAAGAGAGGAAAAAAATCAACCATGGCCTGGGAGATATCCTTATCATTGCTAACTACTCCAGAGGCTACTATGAGCTTGGATATTCTATTAGAGGCCCGATGTTTGGAAGCCAAAAAATAGAACAACCTGGTGTTCTTATCTCCATCCTTCAGCCACAGTGATCGATACCTTTGTCTCCAGTACACTTCCTCTTTAGAGATGATGTTATGAGTCTTGGACAAAAGCTTTGACTTAGTCTCCTTTAGGTCTTGAGACAAACCTATTTTCTGAATAGAATCCTGAACAAAGTCAAGTTCCTTTTGTAGATCCATCTTAATTTTGAATATGTCTCTGAACACTTCCTTACTCCACACCTTAATATCTTTTTTAATATGCTGGAGTTTCTTAGAAACCCAAAATATAGCAGTCTGATGAATGTCCACATTCCACCATTCCTAGAATCTTTATTATAATTCAGGGTGGTCGATCCACATTTTTTCAAATCTAAAGGGTATATTTCCCTTCACCTTATTTAATTCAGCAACAAAGGATAGAGGGGAGTGATCTGAACCAACCTTCGTAATAGAGGACAACGAGTAGCATAAATTATTAAGCCAATTACCAAAGATCAGAGCATGGTCCAGGCGAACCTGTATAAGATCCTCTCCCACTCTTCTATTAGACCAAGTTTAATTTACTCCTTGGAGATCAATATCAACAAGAGCTTGACGGTTGACAACGTCCATCAAATCAACTCTTCCCTCCATTTGACTCAAACTATCTATCCCTCCAAATTTCTCATCTTCTTTCAGAGGGTAGTTGAAATCTCCCATAACCAGCCAGGGAAAGTCATAGAAAGATAATATTTAATCTTAAACCATCTTCCAATACTTAGCTCTTCCAGATTTGGAATTAGGAGCATATATGTTAGTACTTACCCATTCAAAGTCAGATTTGAGTTGAGTAAACTTAATGCTCAAATAATTAACATCATTTTCAAGAATAACCCCTCTAATATTATTAAGATTCCAAAAAATAGCTATACCTCCCGAGGCTCCAATAGAACTGGATCCAACCACACCTCCTAATTTTTTCAACCTTATCTTTAACCATTTTGGTTTCTTGAACCATCACGATATCTAGTTTATGACCTCTAGCCAAGTTTCTCAATAAATCCTGCTTATGGGCTGAATTGAGCCCCCTAATGTTCCATGATATGATATTCATATCTTAACCAGGGTGAAAACATCCTAGATGGTTAATTTCTTACCATCTGCAATATCCTTTTTACTTTCCCTTTCTCTAATTTTTTTCTTGGAGGTTCAACCTGGAGTCCTCTTTTTGGAACCAATATCTACCTTCACATTTCAAATCTTAGACCCTCCATCATCCCTACTCCTCATAACCACTCACTTGGATCCCAGAGTATTGAGAGATTTCTATTGTTTCTTATGCTTCTTACCTAGTTGGGTCATCCATGGAGCCTCGTTCAAGTCAAGGTTGTCTGGAGTGGCAAAGGATTCTTCATCACCACTACCAGACAGAGTATATGGAGCAGAAGACGAGGCCTCCTCATCATATTTTTCCAGTTCAATAAAAGAAGAATCCAACCCAATAGCCACTCTATCTAGCTAAACGGAGAGGATTGGACCTTCCGCATTGAACACTTGATTAGTAGACTGGATAGGTACCACAACCTCTATCGACACTTCTTTAATCAATGAATCGGAAATGTGTGTAACTGATTCCACTATTTCACCTTCTTCTAGGTTTAGAATCCCATTTGAATCTACAAAGTCACCATTGCCCCTACATGTGCTTCACCCTTTTTAATACTAATTTCCTCTATTATTTCTGGCACCTTCTTCTCCTTCCAGATAAATTTGGGTTCTTCAGGAGGAATAGGATCTGGGACAGGATCCTTCCTCACTTTCTCTGGATAGTTCTTTTCCAGGTGACCAATTTTATGGAAAAAAAAGAAAGTGAAAGGGAGAGATTCAAATTCCACCTCTTGCTTACAGATACCCAGCTTAGAATTAATATTAATAACCGACAGGAGATTATCAAACTGGAAAATATTGACGTAGATTCTAGCAAAAACTACACGGGTTTTAGCTTTAGTCATAGGGTCAACAGAGAGAAGCTCCCCTCCCAAAGATGAGGCTAGGCCTTTAAAGACTTCCTCATTCCATAATTCCTGGGGCAGGCCAAGAAATTTAACCCAAACTGGTGTGGCATTAAAAAAATTATTTGAATAATCCATGTTGGGGGTCCATTTACGAAAAGAGATCGTTGTTCTCCCAAACAGCCACGACCCACCACATAGGACCAGGTCTTAATCTTATTTATTAGAGAAGTTAAAGGATAAAAACCCCTTCGGTAAAGCCACTATATCAACCTGTCCCTTCAAGATCCACTTTTTCCTAGCAAAGGATCTAATGAGTTCAATATTAGGATGAGGGCCAAGAAACTTACCAGCCAGGGTAAACTACATAGCAGAGATAGAGAGATCCACCAAGGTACCGGGGAAAAAAATGGCAACTTCACCATCCACAATGCCAGCCTTCACAGATCCAACAATAGAAGAGTTCTCCACTTGTTTAGCATCCAAAATATCTGACCATTTTTGGGAGAAGAGGTGATGTCCTCGACATTACGAACTTCATGGGATCCCACTAGTTGGTCCTCAGAGTTCTTTTTCCCAAGAACCGAACTGGGCCCTATGAGTGTCAGATGATGCACCTATTACCTGTGACACAAGACTTTAATAAGTCATTATATTAGTGAAAAATAGCATAAAAGAATGATGGTTAGATATAAATCACTAAAACTGACTTATTGCTCCCTATCTAGGAAGAGTTTGAAAAATGCCATAATCATGCCCTTACATTATGCACCATTCAGTGACAATACACTCCTAAGAATGAGAGATTTAATTGAAAACTAACCTAAATGAATAGAAAGCATGTAATTAAGCTATGAAAACTAACAATATAACAATGCATGGAAATGAAACTAAAATGCTATAGATATCTAAACAACATAACAATGCAATTTAACTCTAAAAATGAGGGCTATTTGCCCTCAAAAATGCCTTCTATTTATAGAAAATGGGGTTGAAAATGGGTGGTTCAGATGCAAAGCTGAAGAGAGGTCAGGATTCCACTAGAAGAGAGCACATGGATTGTGCTTCTTCAAGTGCATCAAATTGTGACACTTGTCACAATATTATTGGGTTG
>MU225166.1:351361-384432 GCA_018584345.1 Thuja plicata
AGGACATTAAATCTGATTTAATAATAAATTATGCCAAAGTAACATTGTCTTGACATAACAAGGGGTATGATCACACCTAGGGAAAACAGGGTCTATGGTCGGTACAGACCAAATCTAGGTGGTTACAGGCCCATTCTTTGCGATATTCCTAGAAATTGACAAATTTCAAAAAGGATGAGGAAAAACCATGGAGGGAATATCAGCAGTACACAACATAGCACATGCTGCTACAGTAGGTTAGGGGGTACCCTTACCGTCCAGAATGGATTTTGTCACCTGCTGAGTCAGGTTCAAAACAGGTACTCGAGAGACCACCATAGGATTGATAGAAATATCCTTGTCAAACACCGGTCCAGGACTAGGACCATTGCCCACAACTAGGCCTTCCTACCTAGCAGGAACCCCACAGAAATTTGAAAATCCTTTCCCACTCGAAGCCTCTCCCATTGCTCTCCTCAATTCTTCTACTATTTTTAGTTATTGAATGCATACATTTTATTTGTTCAAGGACCTCCTAAATCATTTGTGAATTATCATTGAAGAGTATTGGAATAATCACTAGTAAACCCATTTGTCTTAGTGTCATAGAAAATAATTAACAGTCTACTTTCTCATGTTAACTACTCATTTTCTGTGATTTTATTATAATTTTGAGCATTCCCATGGGAAAAAGTCTCTAAAATGTAAAGAAACTCAATTGAGATATTTAAAATAATTAACACATTCCCAAAACATTTATAAAATAATAAAGTAGAAGGTTGCACATCAGTTAAACTTGTAAGTTAGAATAGTACTCATTTTTTTGGATGGATTACAGCCTAAATTATATCCTCGGCTATGAATTCATCACAAACCTCTAAACATGTTATGTTGACTAAGTAGAGATCAATTGAAAACATTCTGACAACTAATTGATTGGCAGGCATTAGGCATTTTCAACACAACTATCTAACATATTCTAGACTACAAATATCCATTTCATCTTTATTTTGTAATTATCAAGATAAATATTGTCCTCTGTGTTATTTAATTTTTAAATCATATTATCTAATTTATTACTTAATTATATCTAAACTATTCCTAATTATACTTTTTAGTTAGTCTAAATAAACTATTAAAAAAATATTAATTTCCCTTCAGAATCTTTAAAAAACATATTTTTGTAATAGAAAATAAATAAAACATTATAGTACAAAAGAAAACAATTATAATTAAAAGTAATTAAACTTGTTTAATTTTAATAAATTTTATTAATTAATATAAAATTAACAACTCAAGTCTTTGTATACTGAAATCAAGAAATTTTCAGTTACATTGTGTGTTGAAAGATGACCCTCACTAGTAGAGATGAATTTGTTGTGAATCACTTTATATGTTACCCTCATAATAATATTGTCGACAAAGCATTTCAAAGACATTGTGTTTCTATCAAAAATCATAAGAGATCAATTGAATGGTGGTTCAATAGAAAACATACGCTAATGTTGACCTTTCAATTGACTGTTTCCTCTACTAAAAGCTTCCTATTCTGATTTCTTTGAGCTTCTTTCAGAACATGTGGCTTGTTTATTGAAAAACCTTGCAAAAGCCCCAAGGTGTTGGGTAAAGATGTAATTGTGTTTGGTCATTGTGTAGCCTTCCAGATTCAATTTTTTTAGATTCCTTATATTACCTATTGAGAGGGGCAATATTCTAAGATAAGGGCTTGCAATTTCCAGAACTTCCAGGTTAGTAAACCTCCCCATTTCATTTTCTAGTTATTGCAAACTTGTACTTTCCAAACATAAGCTCCTCAAAGACACCTGAGATGCAAGTTGAGCTGGAAAAACTCTAAGCTTTGTACAATATTTAAAATTTAGGTGCCTGAGACCTGTAAGCTTGCCAAGAAAATGAGGTGAAATGGCCATCTTCCTACAACCTTGCAAATCCAAATGTTTGAGAAGCAATGATTCCTTGAAAGAGTGAGGCAATTCCTTTCATTGGCTGCAAAAGGAAAGGTCTAAATGCTCAAAGTCAGTCAAATAACCAAAGTATCTAGGTAACAATGTCAGTGCCTTCACCAACGGAAGGTAAGGTGACTGAAAGATTTTAGCTGATAAAACTCCTCAGGTAGAGCCTTCAAACTAGTGCCAGAGCACCCATCTAGTACTATTGTTTGAATGTGTTGAAGTTGTCCTATAGATTTTGGCAGTTAACCTATGCTACCATATATAATCAGCTCCCTCAACTGCGTTGGCTCCTGCAAGTTGAACACAAAGAAAATTACATTTTAAGATTGAAACAAAAATAATTACATAGGGCTATATATGGAGTTATACCTTTGCATTCATAAGGCATAACTTGCTAAACACCCCATTAATAAGCTAGAGAACTCTCAATTTGTCTAGCGAAATCCATAGTGGAGTTGTTCTTTGTTGATAATCATGCCAGTGAAGCCATAGTAAGTCTCCTGTCTGAATCCAGCTTTTGCTACTTGAGAACTCCCCATTAATAATAAGTACATGATTCCAATGGATATAATTGTCACTCAGACTATAATACGAAAGAAAAAATTGAGAACACATAAACTTCTATTGAAAATTTTTATTTTCAAAGACAGGTAGGTTACCCTTGGAATATGCCTGGCATCGTTGACCAATAACCTCAAGTTCTTGTTGATTGAAGATTCAGAGTAATTCTATCTATACAAAAAGAATCAATGAATCCACTAGGGTGTATAATATATAATAAACCATTTTAAATGTCTTAGAAAAGGGAATAATAGAAAGCAAATGAGTTTTTATTTCTGAAATCACCACCTCCTTTATCCTCGAGGAAGAGAGAAATGATAAAGCTTTCTTTCTAATGCTACTTATTTTCCAACATTTATAAGGTGCATGTTCACTCTGAAGCGGTTGTCCTCGTCAATCTCTGCAATTGACCTACTCAGCAATGTTTGTACATGGCGTTGATTGTTTCATCCTAATGCATCCCATATTAGGGTAGCTAGACTTAACTTCTCTCCATGGAAGAAGAAAGATATATCAAACAAAATCTCTTGCTCTTCTTTTTCAAGTAAGAGAAACCTTAACATTAGCTTGTATTTGATATGCTCATCTAATCTACTGGATATGTCATGTAAATGGGATTCCTAGTAATCATTGGACTTGCCATAAAGTTGCTCGGCTAAACACACAAGAGCAAGAGGCATGAGATCACCACTGTCTAAGATTCTTTCAACCATATCTTCAAATCCAGGGGCTGAATTTTCTTGAGAGAAAGCATGCCAATAGAAAAGCTTTATCGGTATAGAGTAGGACATATGACATATGATAATTTTTTTTGCCATCAATGGGAAAGGGATAGATTGTTGGCAATCATCAAGAAGATTGGCATTATGTTAAGGTTTGTCATTGATGTCAAATAGAGAAGTAATTATTCATCAAAATTATTATCAGAATGAAGGAAGAGTTATCAGAATATAGAGGTCAATTATCGAAATATGACCAATATCAGTCGTAAGGAGAATCACAATGCAGCCAACAAGAGGAAGAACAAAAAAATAGTTTATGAAAAGATCAAGATTAAGTTTTTGATTAACCCTAAGATCAAAGGTCGGGAATGAAGGATAGAATAATGAGATTGAAGAGGATTTATGAGAATGATTCTGACCAGAGAAATGAATTGAAAGAAGAGAAGAAGAGAGAACAAAGATTGTGAACTTAAGGGATCTGAACAGCTTTAGAAGAAAGTGTTTACAAGTCATTACTATCTTGTAAATAATCCTAATATTTTCTACAAGTTAATTGTAAAATCTCTTAACCAGGTACTCTCTAACAGGACTGCTAAGTTTGTTATTATATGAACATTTGTAAATCCTTGAATAGGATGACTGCCATATAGGCAGGATTAAATATCTTAACAAAGTAGTTCTAATAAGACTAAAGATACACTTAACAATGTATCAATCAGTTTTAATCGGGTGAGTCCCTCGGAAGGTGAGATATTGTATCCCTAACCGGAAATTTTTTTTTATCTCCATTGAAGCGTTGTGGCTATCAACCCCACCATAATTTTTCCCTCTAACCAATGGTTTATGTGTAACCAAAAAATATGAATTTTATGTGTATGTAGAGCTAATTATGAATTTATTTTTATTTACTTTATGAATTTAAGTTACAACATATCAGTTATATTGTGGACACTATGGGTTAAAGTTATTATCGGTTGATGATTAATTATTTGAAGTGAAAAAGTACTAGAAGTTTGTTAATACTAATTCACTCCCCCCCCCCCTTAGTACATAATCTTGCCAATTAACAACCATTGCATCTTTCTTTCTCTTCCTTGGATTTTTGATGGATCACCTACAGATATTTTCATTTCCTCTTACTTATTCTTTTCGTACCCTATCATTCTGCAATACCCTCATCTTTTCAAAAAATTATGAACATCTATTGTCATACTCATACTTCAGCAAGGTTCAATAAAAAGATTCAATTTACTTGCCCAAATATTTTAGGCTCTAATACCATTGTGATGGAGATAATTCTCAAACACAAATCTCAGCTACCTATCTAATGGCCCACACCCTCACACACATTTGTGACCTATCTAATGTCCCACACGCTCACACACATTGGTTACCTATCTAATATCCCACACCCTCACACACATTGGTTATGTCTTCATTACATTAATAGACTCCTATAAGCTTCCTATAAAAATAGTAGTAGGAACCTAAACAGTATATAGTTTCCAAAACAATTTATATTGGTGGTAGGAGATATAAACAATGATCTAAAACAAACTTCACAACATTCATATAACCTAGAAAGAAACAACATTGACAACCATGTAAAGATAAAATGAATAATCGAATATAAAATTTATTATTGAATCTCATATGAGGGTGTTTATATTTAATAACAAATATCTACATTTGAAAATGGAACACACACCTATTCTACCCACCCTTACTTTGCAATGCTCCATTGGTTGGGTCCTTCCTTTTTTACTCTTCACACTTCCTTCTTCTAAACACAATATGATACCACTATCTAGTTGTTGTCAATAGTCCATGAACCCTTCAAAGATCAAGTATTTGGATTACTTAAATCTTGGTGACCTATCCTTACTAACATTGTTGCCTTAGTTTCCTTCCTATGTTGTTATCCCTTTTCACATTAGTATGGTCTTCTACATAATGAATTCCTCTAATTGTCATATATCTTCTGGTCCTTTAACTTTGCCTTTGTAAAATCTTTGTATTTCTTTAATTATGTCATACCTATTCTCTTCTTTGCACACTTCTACTTTCTTCTATTCTCAAATGACGCCCTCCTCATAGTCCCTTACTTATAGAATGTGTTTGATGGACCACAACCATCATTTATGAGCAATTTATTTTCTATCATGCAGATATATATCTTTTATTTAATCTCCTCATTTTTTTTCTCCATTTTTATTTTAAGAAAGTCTTCTCCTTTCATCAATTTGACTACTCATCTCATCTCCCCATCCAAAACAGATCACTTCCTACATAAAACTTGATGTTTTACCCTTTCAATCACTCACCTTTTTAGAAGACAAATAGAATCATATAACTATTAACAACCAATGTTCACATGTCCTACCATGTGGCAACAGGAGACAAAACCTCCTAAATAGAATAAATAAGAAAGCAAAAGTTATTAGAGAATAGGCTCCTTCATCAGAAATTGACTACCTACATAATAAATAGTAACTACCATGATTAGAAAGAGCCAATTAAATAAGATAAATATTTACCACATCATCTATAAACCTAGTAAGAAATCATCTATGATTATTCAAGAAAAGGATAGGATATTAAGAGTAGAAGCTATAGTTACACACAAGAGGAATAAATTTATAATCATGTGTGTAATAAAAAAAAGTAACAACCCTACTCAAACATGATCGAAGTCATATTCAACGTGGATAAGTACATATGTAAACAATGAGATAACTATGTTTTATGCAACTAACACCAAGCTCACTTGTACAAACAAGATACTATAAGACCCACACATATTAAATGATGTAGAGATGGAAAAAGACATGAAATAAATATATCGTCCATCAAAACTAAAGTTAACATGAAGATAAACACACCAAGATCAAAATACAGGAACCTCCATAAACTAAATCAAACCCAAAGAAAAAAATATATAGCAATTGCCAGTTATTAAAAATTTAAAATTTTAAAACTAGTCATTTGTGAGCCCTTAGGGAAGAATGAGAGATAGCAGCCACTAAGAAAAAAAGAAAGGAATAGTATATACATATGAATATGTAAAACATTAATAAATGAATCAACGACCCAAACATCTATAGAAATAGAATATTATTTGCCAAAACCTTAATGGTTTTTCCATCAATTTAAAGATTTCAATCATTTCCTTCAACACGTTTATTCACTAACTAGTTAGCCACTACGTTTGTGTATTTATAAGTGTGTGAGAATAAATAAGAATTTAGGTTATTAAAATTATAAAGAATAGGATTGATTGGATAGTTGAGATGCCAAGATGCACATTTCTTGTTTAACAATACATTATAAACCATTGTTGATTCTTCTTCTATATGAGGGTCATCGATGTTTATTTTAAGAGCCTCTTCTAACCCAAAACTAGGGCCTCAAATTTTTATTTTTTATTTGTACAATATAAAACCTTCTTGACCTATCAAAGTGGAGAATTACCGCCCCAACACCTAGATCACTAGGGTTGCCTTTTGAAGCCCCGTCAAAGTTGATATTAAAAATATTGGGTGAAGGGGAAACAAATTTTGAATTATCTCTTTTTGACTTTATTATAGATGAAATAATTGAGCCAAGTGTAGAAGGTGGTTTGAGAACATACCCCTTCTTGCAAGTGTCTTCATCCCAAGAAAATATATTTTCTTTTTCTTTCTATTTATATTTTTGTTGACAACACTCATAGTTGTTTCTCGTATAGACCTCCCAATAGATGAAATTTCTTGATCCACAATGATGGAGACTTTATATAAACTTCTATTGTTGTGTTCTAGTCATATTTCCCCTATTAATATAGATGGACTAATTTTCTAGATATGTGAAAATATTAACATCCTAAAGAGAGAGGGCCAATATTGGAAAAGTATCAGTCAATTATCATAGAGGATAGAATACCAATTACATTGGTACTATAATAATTTACAACATGTTTGTACAAAGGAAAAATTGAGGAGAATGTGGTTAGTAGATTGTATAAAATAACCACAAAAGAAGCAAGTGAAAACAATTGGTATTCTCACTCTATCCAATCTTATATCTAACAAAACATGGTCTTTATAAGAAATCCATGTAAATAAGCATTCTTTTTTTAAGGAAAGAAGAATTACAGCTTATTTTAGATGAACACAAATCATCCCAAATGTTGTTATTAATTGAATGATATCCTTCTTTCACACTATAATTCTACCACCTGACCTTAGTCTAAATAATTCCATCCTTTATGGGAGGATTAATTACATATCTATTCCTTAGTTCACCCTTAAAAGTATTCTTAATGTCCTCTAAAATTGGTAAAAATTCAATTGATTTCCATGATGCTGTATGCCTAAGGTTATGATATCGCAATTGAAGATAAAATTAAAATATAACCCTAAATAAGTTTTTGTAAGATAATAATTTTAGACTAATTTCTTATTTGATTTGGGGGCGTGCAACAATTCCATGAAAATTCCCAAAAGGTAAGCTAGAGCTGCATTATGTATGTTGGTTTATAGATTGGAACTTTTTATAATATGACTTTAACCCCCATAGGACCTAATGGAGCCCTATTTCCAAAATTGAGGACTCCATTTACTACCCATTTTTATATCAATTTTATCTCTTGATCATTAACATGTTAACATATTATAATTTGATATCCCATTAATTGATATAAGTTTTCCTCTCATATCTTTAAGTTATATTTGCAGACTTCATGCTTAACACTATTTTTCATAAACCAAGCATAGTCTGTCATCTTCAACATTTAAATAATTTGAATTATTTATTCCATGTGATTCTGCAGATATGAATGTCAAGAATTCATTTATTATCCTATGATCATTATGAAGATTATGTTTTTGAAGCAAGGGACTTGAATATTTCTTCTTATCGAATAAATGGAATTTGAAGATGGAGTCAAATTGATTCAGCATATAGAAAAGTAGCCTATGCATTGATATAAGGCCATATTATCAGAAAACCATTTCAAGTGACTGTTGAAAAGGATTGCTTGGAGATATTATGAATGATTCGTCCATCATGACAGAGAGAGATTGTTGGCTTGAATTCTCATGGATATATCCTATGTTAACAAAGAAGGTTTGAAATTTTAAATTATATGCTCAGAGATATAAAATGTTGCATAAGATATAAAATATTACCTAGAAAACGAATGAAAGAAGATCTTTACAATTAAAAATTGAATCTTTGTCTTCCACACAGTGTGATTCTGTCCAAATAGGAGGATTATATTTATAAATCTAGTCTTTTTCTATTTGTCTATGTCTGATTGATAAGTGTTTTTTGTTGTAGAAATATGAATCAAATAGGGGAGGCTCGTTCTTGTCGATACTTGCAAAATCATCAAGCGTATGCATGGAAGAAGTGAGATGTATATAGAAAACTGGCGTATCATGTTCAATAGAAAAAATAGTTGAATTAAAATTGAATAGTCAAAGTATGAGGTGTCAAGAGCCCTTTTTCCACGCCAAAAGTGATGAAACATGCTCTAAGGTTGAAGTGGAGAAATTTTTATATGAAAAGTTATACATAGCCCGTTGATACCAAAGGATTATTAACTTACACCGTTTAAATAAAAAATTTGAAAGAGACAAAACTATCAGTCACTCCCATTCTCACTCTTAATAATTGTAACATACTTTACAAACATTCAGTTGAATTTTAATTGATAAATCTGAAGCGGTGTGTCTCTTCAGATTCGGTTTTAGTATCTTTACATAAAAATACAAATATAAGATGTAAACAAAAGATGGGACAGACTCTGACAATTATCTGACATAAAAGAGATTGTGTATGCTGACTTAATGTATAGAATTTTTCAACGGATGGAAGCTAAATTTTTGAAAATTATGATTCTGGATCATCATAAACTAAAAACAAGACATATAGCCAGTTTTTGACTTGTAAATATTATTTTATTTTATAATATCAATTTCCTCATTTGGAAATCATGCAATTATTGAACTAAGCTGGTGGATATTGGACTATTGGGAAGACTACTCTATATGCTATTGGGAATTAATTTAGAATGAATAGATCATCATCATTGAGTGTCTTCGCTTCATTATTTTTCAGGCATAACCAGTAAGAGATTCTATCTTATTTTTTAAAAGGGCATTAGAAGTAAAACATTATACAGCTCTGTCCTTTATGATCACTTCTTATTTTCTATAAATTATTTATTGTCAGGATAAGGGAACTAAATCAGTTATAGCTTTTCAAACTTGATAATCACAGATATTGCGAAATACCAAATTGTTTCCTTATTTGTGTCTATTTTGTCTCTATATGAGTTAAAAACATCTTAGACTAGTTTGAATGTGCGTAAATATAACTGATTCAACGCATCTTGAGAATTGAAATTTTTTATAGTTTAAAATTATAAGATTTCATAAAGTTGTATGTAAATGCTTGTAATTTTGACTCTATCACCTCTTTTGAATTCTGGCACTAGTATTTACTTTGCGCATTGTTCCTAATCCATATGCTGGCAATAATTTTTTTATCTTTCCTTTGAAAGTTGATATATCTACTCATTTTACAATTCATAATATTTTACTAGTTTTACAAGTTATATAATTAACCATTTTATTTTTAATTCAAAATCTGCAAGCTCAAAAGCATTCATTCTTTGAAGTTATCAGTAAAAGTCATACTTATTTGAAGAAGGTATAAGTTTTCTATAATCCTTTCCATTTAGGAAACTTCTGTCGCATTCACATTCTAACCAATCTTCTATAATTATCTTGGGTTCAAGTGATTTTTCCAAGACCATGTACACCTGCCTTGGCCTTGGAGATCCAGAAGCATAGGGGATTTGGATTGTATCGATCAATGATGCAAAGTGGGAAATTGGAAGCTTGGTAAAGGTCTCTCAAACAGGGCAAGGTACCCTAGTCTGTCAACTTTGTGATGATCACAAGGCTTTACACTTATCACAAGTGTAATAGAAGGATTTTATTAAGGTTCTCACAACCCCAAAACCCTAAAGGTAACCTAATCACTAGGTTTATCAATCCTCCAGTACCAACTATCTAGGTTGGTCTCACAAGCCAATGACCCTTAATCACAAGAATACCCCCAAAATGACATGTAGGACCAGGGGTGACTTATTATTGTAGGTTTGGTCTAATTAGGTCCCTACTTATTAGTTCCAATGGTTCTTTGACTTAAAGACAACCCATACCCTATGGTTGCTTCACAAACCGAGGCTTTCGCTTGTAGCCTTTTTCAGAGGGAATTTTGATCTCATCTGAGATTTCTCCACACAACTATATGAACTAATCAGGGTTTCAGATACCCTTTATGGCAAAAGGATTTGGACTTAAGCCTTGGAACTTGGAATTGAAAAGAAGACAGAATGGTGAGCCAAATTGCTCTACCAATTAGCCCTAATTAGGCCTCCAATTACACTACAAGTAACCTTTGGTTACATCAAATGCCCAAAATGACTATTGGATCATGTGAGGGGATGGACAAATGTCTTCTCCTCTGACTTAGAGACTCTGATCAATCCCAAGACAAAAGTTATGACCACTGTCCTAAATCAGGATTGGAGCATACATGTGCATATACACCTAGGGCATCAATTCTTTCCCACTTCCCTGCAATTTAGAACCCTGTCTTTCAGAATGTTAAATGGATTTCTAATAACATTATTTCCACCAAGGGGCATTAGATTCCAATGGTGGAAAGTAGAAATACACTTGATTCTTCTAGAAACCCTGAATTAGGGCCTACAATTCAGGCATCGACTTTGCAAATTCAATATCTTATAACCTACAATCGATCAAGGCATGAAACCAAAACCAAAAGGAAGAATATTCAAACCCCAATCTTCCTGTGTCAAATTCACATGCTTCTCTAGTTGTACCTTTCTGTACCCGATGACTGTTTCCTTTAGAATGCAAGAAAATGGTTTATTTTTATTGATTTCAAATACCAAATTACATGATCATCCTACCACCCACCTGAAAGGGCTATTGTAGGCAATCCCAATGGTTACATGAAAATTTTTAACTGACTTGACTATTTGGGAGTTATTTTTTGAAAAGTTGTTAAGTTTGCTCAAAAGTTGCTTGACAACTTTTGAGCAACTTTTACTCTTTTTGCATTTTTGCAACTTTAGTGACCAAATTTGCTCAAGATTTTATTGAGATGATCCCTAGTGGATCCAAAATACTAAAACTCAAAAATAACCTAATTCTAAGGTTTGGGATCATAATTGACTTATAGTGACCCAAGGGCTTATATTGTACCAATCTTGGGGTATGGTCTTACATGGTGACCCAATGGCTAACCCTAGTGTGTGTATGTTTTTAAAGGCCTCTTAGGACCTTGAATGAACCCCTAGGGTCCATAGCAGCATGTGGTTTAGTGTGCATGCTCCTGCACCATACTCCCCATGAGATGAGAACTCAAGTTCCCACTTGAGGATAGTTGAGCAATGGTGGTGCCATGTTGTTGGATCTGGTCTTCAGTCATCCAGGTAGCATCTATGGATGGAAGACCTTACCATTTAACTAATTAATGCATGTACTTGTTCTTTCTTGTCTTCTGAAAGAATTTGGTGTCCAAAATGGAGTCTAATTCCTCTAGCTTGCTTGGTGGGAGATTGGTGACATAGTATTCATCATTCAAACCTGTCTGTATGCTTTGAACATTTGGTTGATCTATTGTACCCTTATAGGGAGATTGATCTATTGTACCCTTATAGGGAGATAGATCTATTGTACCCTTATAGGGAGATTTTCAAGGTGGGAGGAAGAGAGATCTCATATGCATTCTCACCCATTTTGTTAAGGATATTTCATGGTCCAACTTTTTTCATGTGAATTTTGGAGTATCTACCCTTAGGTAGTCTCTCTTTCCTCAAGAATTCCCATACCTTGTCACCAACTTTGAAGTGGATTTCCTGTCTTCTTTTGTCTGCATGTTCCTTGTATTTCAATGTGGATCTTTGTGGTGCTTCTTTTACTTCAGTCTGCACCTTTGTAATTAGTTCTAGCAGTTCTTGTCCTTGAGCACGTATTTTGGAATTAGATGGGAGGTCTACTAGGTCCAATGGTCTTTTGGGATGAAGGCCATACACTTCTTGGAAGGGGATCTTGCCTATTAACCTGTTCATAGAATCATTGAAAGAAAACTCTACTTGGGACAAGAGTACATCCAAACTCTAAGCATACTATTTGGTCAAGCATCTTAGGAGGTTTCCTAAGGATCTATTTACCACCTCAGTCTTCCCATCAGTTTGTGGGTGATATTGTAGAGTTGTAGGTTAGATTAGTGCCAAGTTTCTTGAAAAGTGTCCTACAAAAGTGGCCTTGAAACTTCACATCCCTGTCACATACAATTATTTGAGGAAAACCATAAATCCTAACTACCTCTTTAAAGAAAAGATGTGCAATATGAGAAGCATCATTTGTTATTTTTCATGGTACAAAATGGACCATTTTACTAAATCTATCCACTATCAAAAAAACACTATCAAAACCTTGTTTTGTTGTAAGTAATCCCATGAAAAAATCCATGGAGATTGACTCCCATAGTCTAGAGGGAATTGGTAAAGGTTTATATAACCCTTGATTTGTTGACACACCTTTTGCTTGCTAACAGATGGTGCAAGTTTCAATAAAATTCTTGACCTCATTGTTTATCCTTGGCCAAAAATAACTTCTTTTCACCATGTCTACAATCTTCTCGATGCCAAAGTGTCCTCCTAGTCCACCACAGTGCTTTTCCCTTATTATGTTTTTCCTCATGGAACATTTGGGGATGCATAGCCGAGCTACTTTGAAGAGGAGTACATTCTGAATCAAGTATTTAGAAAAATTAGTATGGTATCTTCCAACCATCTTTGTACAAACTTGAAAGATCTCTATAAAATTAGGATCATCCTGGTATAGATGTTTAAGGGAATCAATTCCCACACTTTGGAGTTGGATCTCTTCAACCAGACCCACTCTTTGGCTAAGTGCATCAACAACTTTATTTGTTACACACTTCTTGTGTTTTATGTTGAAGTTGTAGGCCTGCAACTGCTCTACCCATTTGAGATGCTTGACAGAGAGTTTCTCTTGTGAATTGATAAAACTCAATGCATGATTGTCAGTGTATACTACAAACTCTTTTGGAATTAGGTAGTGTCTCAATTTCTTGAGGGCTTCGACCATGGCATAGAGTTCCAAGTCATAGATTGAGTACTTCCTTTTAGCCTCATTTAATGTCTCTGAGAAGAAGGCAACTTGTTTACCTTCTTGGCTTGGGACTACACCTATTGCCAAGTTACTTGCATTTGTCTCCACTGCGAAGACCTTGTTGAAATTAGGGAGAGTCAAGATAGGATACTGAGAGACTCTATTCTTAAGTATTGAAATGCATCATTGGCTTCTTTTTTCCAACAAAACTTGTTCTTTCTACCACCTTTAATGGTGTCAAGTATTGGTGAGCACACATGATTGAAGTTTTTAATAAACTTCCTATAGAAGGTGGCCAATCCATGGAAGCTTCTTACATCACCTTGGTTCTTGGGTGGAGGCCAATTAACTATGGTTGCAACCTTCTTAGGACTCATTTTGAGGGTTCCCTGTGAGATCACAAATCCTAGGAACACAAGTTCCTTCTTCATAAACATGCACTTTTCCAAGTTGATCACCAACTTGTGCTAATGAAGTCTTCTTAGCACCTGTTCCACATGATTAAGATGCTCTTCCTTGCTATGACAGAATATTAGTATGTCATCAAGATAAATAAAAACAAATTTACAAATGAAATCAATGAATATCTCATTCATAAGCCTCATAAAAGCACCAGGGGCATTACTTAGCCCAAAGGGCATTACTAACCATTCAAACAAACCTTCAGTTGTCTTGAATGTTGTTTTCCATTCATCTCCTAGTTTGATCCTGATTTGATGGTATCAAGACTTTATCTCTATCTTGGTAAAGTAGAAAGAACCTCCTAGTTAATCCAATAGATCCTCAATTCTTGGCATGGGGAATCTATATCTTATAGTGAACTTGTTTAGGGCCCTACTCTCAGTACACAACCTCCACTTGTCATCCTTTTTTGGTGCCAAAACTGATTGGACATCACATGGACCGAGAATTTTTTGAATGAGTCCCTTCTCTAGAAGTTCACCTACTTGTTTTGCAATCTCTGCATGTTGTAATGGTGTCATCTTGTATGGGGCCTTTTTATGTAGGGATGAACCAGGTATCAGGTCAATTTGGTGACTGATATCTCTCAAGGGAGGGAGGGTTGTGGGTAGGTCACTAATAGTGACATCTTTGTACTTTCTAAGAAAATCATTGCCTTCATTTGGTATAGGATATCCTTATCAAATTTGACATTATCCTTAGGTTTAGATATTAATACATGTGCTTCAGTTTCAGATTATTTCAAAACTTCTAACATTCTTTTCTCCCCCATGGTTATGATAGTTGGTTCTTTCTCAGCCTTGTTGTTTGGCAGGGACTTCATGGTGAATGTTTTTCCATCCTTGGTGATAGTGTAGGTATTTTTCTTGTAGTGGTGTGTGACATCAACATTATATTGCCAAGGTATACCTAAAAGAATGTGGGAGGCATCCATCTCCACAACATCACAAAGAACTTTGTCTTTAAAATCAAAGATTGAAAACTATATCCATGCTTGTTCAATGACTAAAGTTTGCTGACCGTTTGTTAACCAAGATACATGGTAAGGAAAATTATGAGGTTTCCTAGGAAGTTTTAACTTCTATACCATTTCACAAGAAACAATATTTTCACTTGAGCAAGAATCAATAAGTAATTGACATACCTTTCCATTGCATTTGATCTTTTTTCGGAAGAGATTCTTTCTTTATGGAGGTTCTTGGCTTTGTGGCACTAGGAGGAAGACTTGCCTCATCATCAAGCAATGTCCTTCCTCTGGTTCTAAGTCCATTTGATTTGAATTATCTTCTTTCTTTTCCTCTTGGATGAGTTGTGATCTCCTTTCTTGATGGTTGTTATTGTTCCTCTTTTCAGGGCACTTACTTGCATGATGTCCCAATTGGTTGCAATAGTAGCACGCAAATGGTCCATTTCCTCTACCATTTTTTGTTATTCCCCTATTGAAGGGCCTTCTCCCTCTATAGTTACCTCTGGAGTTTGTATAAGTGTTCTCTTTGTCTCCTTGGTCAGGGGTCCTACTACCATTAGAATTGTATTGTCCTCTATTCCAAGAGGTTCCTCTTCCTCTGAAATTATGTCCATTATCATTAGTCCTTCCTTTTCCAAACTCCTACTTTCTCTTCCACTTTTCCTCTACCTTGAGTGTCATTTGATAGCACTTTTTCACTGAGGTAGGGAAATGTAGGCTAAGTTCCTCTTAAATGGATACATTAAGCCCATTCATATACCTTGCCAACTTTTCTTCATCTTCTGCCACATTTGTCTTCATGCATAATTTTAGGAACTCCTTGGTGTATGAGCCCACATCCATGTCCTTTTTCTTTAGAATTTTCTTCTTCCTATGGAGTTGTACCCCATAGTCTTCAGGCACATAGGTCTTATTGACTAGTGCAATCATCCTATTTCATGAATAGATCATGTTCTTCCCATTCTTCACCCTCTATGTTTGGATGAAGTTGCACCAAGTTAGGGTTTCTCCCTTAAACTTGGATCTTTCTATTTTTACCCTCTGCTTCTCAGGGATGTCCTCACATTCAAAAAAAATTGTTAGGGCCTCTATCCAATCTATGGCCAAGTCTACATTCATCTTTCCATTAAAAGTTGGCAAATCCAAATTCTCATCCATGGTTCTTCTCCCCATAGACTTCAAGGCATCTATGAAAGGTCTTTGGTCTGTAGGAATATTCACATCCTTATCAGGGTTGTCACTCTCTAACTCACTCCCTTCTTCACCGCTAGAAGTGTCTCCCTTACCCCTCTCTACCTTGTTTTCCAATTCTTGGATTCTTCTTGTCAATGCTACATTTTCTTCCCTTTGTTCTCTCACCATCTTTTCTAACTCAATGTTTGTGACCCTTGAATGGATATCCTCATCCTCAGGAGCAGACATAGTTCTGATACCACTTGAGGCAGGATGGGCAACTAGAAGCTTGGAAAAGGTCTCTCAAATAGGGCAAGCTACCCTAGACTGTCAACTTTGTGATGGTCACAAGGATTTAAAATTATCACAAGTATAATAGAAGTATTTTATTAAGGTTCTCACAACCCCAAAACCCCAAGGGTAACCTAATCACTAGGTTTATCAATCCTCCAGTACCAACTATCTAGGTTGGTCTCACAAGCCAATGACCCTTAATCACAAGATTACCCCCAAAATGACATGTAGGACTAGGGGTGACCTATTCTTGTAGTTTTGGTCTATTTAGGTCCCTACTTCTTAGTTCCAATGGTTGTTTCGCTTAAAGACAACCCATACCCCATGGTTTCTTCACAAACCTAGGCTTTTGCTTGTAGCCTTTTTCAAAGGGAATTTTGATCTCATCTGATATTTCTCCACACAACTATATGAACTAATTAGGGTTTTAGATACCCTTTATGGCCAAAGGCTTTGGAATTAATCCTTGGAACTTGGAATTTAAAAGAATTTAAAAGAAGAGAGAATGGTGAGCCAAATTGCTCTACCAATTAGACCTAATTAGGCCTCCAATTACACTACAAGTACCCTTTGGATACATCCAATGCCAAAAATTACTATTGGATCATGTGAGGGGATGCACAAATGTCTTCTCCTCTAACTTAGAGCCTCTAATCAATCCCAAGACAAAAGTTATGACTGTTGTCTTAAATCAAGATTGGTGCATACATGTGCATATATACCTAGGGCATCAATTCTTTCCCACTTCCCTACAATTTGAGAACCCTATCTTGCATAATGTTAAAGATAATTCTAAGAACATTCTTTCCACCAAGGTCCATTAGATTCCCATGGTGGAAAGTGGAAATACACTTGATACTTCTTGAAACCCTGTATTAGGGCCTATAATTCAGGCAACGACTTTGCAAATTTAATATCTTATAACCTACCATCAATAAAGGAATGAAAAAAAAACCAAAAGGAATAATTTTCAATCCCCTATCTTCCTATGTCATATTCACATGCTTCTTTGACTGTACCTATCCATACCCGATGACTATTTCCTTCAGAATGCAAGAAAATGGTTTATTTTTATTGATTTCAAATAGCAAATTACATGATCAGCCTACCACCCACCTGAAAGGGATATTGTAGGAAATACCAATAGTTACATGAAAATTTTGAATGTAATTTACCATTTGGGAGTTATTTTTTGAAAAGTTGTTAAGTTTGCTCAAAAGTTGCTTGACAACGTTTGAGCAACTTTTGCATTTTTGCAACTTTAGTGACCAAATTTGGTCAAGATGTTATTGATATGATCCCTAGTGGATTTAAAATACTAAAACTCAAAAACAACCTAATTCTATGGTTTGGGATCATAATTGACTCATAGTGACCCAAGGGCTTATATTGTGCCAATCTTGGGGTATGGTCTTACATGGTGACCCAATGGCTAACCCTAGTGTGTTTATGTTTGTAAAGGCCTCTTAGGACCTTGAATGAACCCCTAGGGTCCATAGGAGCATGTATTTTAGTGTGGGTGCTCCTGCACCAATCAATCCCATCACGTTGGCCATAACCTATTGGATATCCTAGCATTGAGTTGGCAAGACTCGTAGGATTCCCATCTGCAAATTTGGGAATCAACATATTAGCGACTCTACTGGGGATGAGTTGCAAGTAAACTTTGAATTTTTTTTTTTTTTATACCAGCATAGAGATTCATTTTTTTAAGACATTGTGGTGAGTTTCATAATTCAGATTTTGTTTAGAACTGGTATTTTTACTCAACATTTAATCCTTTCCCTTCTATTAGAACATATTGAAAATTGATATTACTCAGATTTTTTATTTTATATTTCAGCATAAAAGTGGATATATAAATAATATCATTAAAATATTTTAAAACTCATATAATAGAGCTTCTCACTCCTATTAAAGTTATGATTTTGTTTCAGATTTATATATTTAGAAGAGCTTCTATTCAGGTTTTTGTGGCATATACTCGACTGAGGAAGAACCCAAATCAATTATTTTCATTTCCCTTAAACAGGGTGGCGACTCTATGATCAATATTTTATTTTGTAGATGATCAATTGATGTCTATAGTGAACAAAGACATAATTTCTCTTCTAAGTTTATGTGGGGAAGGGGGTCAGTAAGAAAAGGATAGAATAATCAGACTCAGTTGAATTTTTAAAAGAAGCAAAGAAAGAACAAAAGTAAGGAACCAAACATGATCTATTAAGGGCATAGAAATTTCCATGAAAGAGTTAATAAGAAAAACACTCATAATGAGGGAATTAACTCAAACCATAATAGTCTTGAAAAGGAGGATGATAACTTCAATCCTTTTGTCCAAATCCTTGATACTTGGCAAGAACCTCAGTGTCAAATAACACGGGTAGAAGAGGAGGAGGATGAAGAACTTGAACAGTGGGATGAAATTTTAAAGAAAATGGCTAATATTTCATACCAAGATGATAAAATGATAGAGGTTCTAAGGAGATAGCCATATTATGTCCTTGAAAGGATGGGAATAGTAAGAGAACAAATTATATCCCCAAGAGAAAGAAAAAACAATGAAGAAAATAAAAAACAAGGAAAGTGGAGGGAAGATAAGGGAAAAGAAGAAAGGTTTGATCAAGAAGGGGAAAATAGACTTCCTCAGTATAATCCCCACACAGAAAAAATACAGATCCATTTCATTCTACAAGCCGCATTAACCCTTTGTTTAATTACACAGATGGTAGAAATGGAAGGATAAATCAGAGTGAATACTTTGAGAGACACCTTGGTCGGGGTCAGCATAGAAGAAACTCAGAAAAACATGACAGGGGCATTTCATAAAATACTAGTCCTTCTCATGGAGGTGCAAATTTGAGAAATCCTAATGACGGGGTTAAAGGGTATAGCGGTATGGGAGGTGCTACTCACCATAACCAAGGTCCCGGAATGCATCATCTAGGAGCCAAAAATCATATTGTAAGGAAGCCGATGGTTATTGAAAGATATAAACAATTGAATTTTGATGGAATAAGAGGATACCCAAATCCAATTTCCAATGAGTTGAGGACTTTTATTTCAAATTTCTCTAGTGATGGGACTGATTATGTCGAGAAACATATTATCAATTTGAAGGGTACTATTGAAGAAATGGATGGAAATCATGAGGATGTTCTCATGAAGCTTTTTGTGCATTCTTTAACACATGATATAGCTGAATGATATAGAAATCTTCCTGATAGATCTATAATTGGGTGGTCTAATTTTTTTGATCAATTTATTGAACAATTTGGATACCATAATGATACTTCATTTGCTTCACATGAGTTGACAAGTATCAAAAGAAATATAAATGAATCAGTTTCAGAATTCAATAATGTATTAAATAGAATCCCAAGGCAAATCAGGCTAGTTGATTATTTTCTAATTGATTTTTATCTCAGTGCATTTGATAGTAAAACACATTATGAGATAAGATCTCATAGACCTATTTATTTACAACAAGCTTTCAAGATGGCCATGACAATAGAAAATAATAGAAAGGCAGTTGGCAGAGTGAGAAAGAGGGATGATGTAAAGCTCTATAATCCTAAAGCCTTGAAAAAGGATGAATTGAAAGAGATTATGAATATGTTAGAAGACATAAAAACAAATAAAAATAGAAATGAAAGGTCACCATTCCACAAAAATTATAGACCAATATTACAGGATATGTCTTATTATACTAATTGGAAAGATGGGAAGCCAAAAAGACCTAATTATACTAAAGATACTCCTGACCCTTTGAGAAAAATAAACCACATGGTAGAAGATGGGCCATCGTGCGAGTTTTCTAAATTACCCCATGCATCTGATCAATGTGTTGTTGCACAATATATTCTAGAAGAGGAAAGTCATGAGATGGAAGATCAACATACTATAAATTCCTTTTTGTCAGAGCCTTTTTGGGGTAGAGATGATGAGGATTATTCAGATAAGGAGCATATTTCAGATTTGTATTCAAGAGGGATGGATCAGCAACATCATGTGCAGCAAGTGTTTTCAGATGAAGAAGAAGAACCTACTTTAAGAAGGATAACTAATGAAGAAAAGAGAGCTTATACTATTGCAACAATTGAATAGGAAAACCTCACATATCAGTGAAGGAATAAGACTACAAATTCAGATCAGGGCAATCCTGTAGGGATATTTGCAAAAGTTCCATAACGGGAAGATGCACCAAGAAAGACTAACAATCAAGGTAAACATGTGGATATATTGCAACCTTCTAAATTATCCAAGCCACTAAATAAGTCAAACTCTAGTAAGAAAGTCTCTAATTGCCATTCTTTTAAGAGTCATGCATTATCTCAGGTAAAGATTTTTGTTTCGCTGATGGAAATGACAAAATTCCTTGATTACAGGAAGGAGACTATGAAGATTTTATCTAGTGTAGAAGAATTAAAAGATGAAAATAATGTAAAGGATAATGATGAACATCCTGTTGTGTATTTAGGAACTACATTGAATAAAAATCCTAATCAAGTTGATCCTTTCTATTTAACTTTGTTGATTAATGATAAGTTGGTTAGAAATTGCATGATTGATTTTGGAGTAGTAGTTAATATTGTGTCTGCTGATGTAATGAAATAAATTGGTTTAAAATTTGATACACCTTATGGAAAATGTTACACCATGGACAATAGACCAGTTCCTATAGTTGGTATTATAAAATATATTGAATTTAGATTTCCTACATATCCACAAATTGCATATAGAACTGACATCATTGTTGTAGAAATTCGTTCAAATTATGTTATGTTGTTGTCTAGACAATGGTCAAATTTTGTAGGAGGATATGTTCAACTGGATTTATCTTATGTCACCATACTAGTTAGTGGGAAAGAACTCAGAATTGAGAGAGAGCCCAGGTCCTCTTATTTGTTCAAAGATTTCAATCCTGATTCCTTGATTAACTTTTATCAATCAGATATGGACAATTTTCAGGTGAGTATCTCTAAAATAGCATTAAAAACTATTGATCCTATTGAAGTACATGTGCAGGAAGATCAGTAAGAATTATGGAAAATGTACTTTTATCAGGCATGCAACAAAGATGGTAATGGAGCGGGTGTTATTTTAATATCACCATCTAGTAAAACTTTCAAATATTCATTTTTCCTGAATTTTGAATGTACAAATAATATCTCTGAGTATGAAGCACTAGTCATTGGGTTAAATATTGAAAAATTTTATAGAATTAAGATGTTGTCTATTATAGGTGATTATGATTTAATTGTCTCTCAAATTAGAAGTAAATTCTCAATGAGGAATCCAAGGTTAAAACAATATAGAAATTATGTTTGGGATTTAATTAAATCATATGATGCTTTTTCTATTAAATGGGTAGATAGATCAAACAATTTCCTTGCTGATTTAATGGCTAATTTAGCCATTAGGGAAAATGAATTTCCATTTGATGAGATTGTGTAGGTTGAAATGAAGAACAGACCATCAATACCTGATAATGTGTAGAACTGGCAGATTTTGAAGATGATAAGGATCTTCTCATATTTTTAGCATGTGAAGAGAGTTATGAAGATCAGAATATAGATTGGAACGACTATGTGGAAGTTCAAGATAGTAAGGAAGTTTTGTTTTTTAAGGAAGTTGTTCAGCTTAAAATGAATAAGATCCCTAAAGGTTTGGTAGCATTAGAGAGGATTTTTGATGAGAAAGAAAGTTTCAAACCTGTCAAATCCACTAAAATTTAGAATAATATTGAGGAAATTAATCTTGGAACTGAGAATGCTCCTAACAATATTTTCATTGGTAAAAAATTATCTTCCAAAATAAGGTCTGATTTGATTTCTTTATTATGAAAGTATAGGCATGTCTTTGCTTGGAGTTATGATGAATTAAAAGCATACATAAAGGATTTGTTCCAGCATGAAATACCTTTGAAACCTGATGCAAAACCCTTTAGGAAAAGACGAAGGCCTATCAATCCAACCTTAGCACCTAAGATGAAGGAAGAGTTAATAAGATAAGAGATGCTGGAATCATCAAACCTCTTAGGCACTCAACATGGGTATCCAATATTTTCCATGTTAGAAATAAAAATGGTGACATAAGATTATGCATTTATTTTAGAAATCTTAATGTGTCATCTCTAAAGGAAAACTATGCCTTACCTAATATGGAGACATTATTGCAAAAGGTAACCAGAAATGAGTTAGTATCCATGATGGATGGATTCGCGAGATATAACCAAGTCAAGGTAAAAGAGTCAAAAAAATATAAGATGGCATTTACTACGCCTTGGGGTACTTACATTTATGCCTGGATGCCTTTTGGTTTAACTAATGCAAGAGCTGCTTTTCAAAGGGCTATGGATGTTGCTTTTGAGGGATTAATTGATTTCATCTTAGTTGTTCATCAGGATTAACTTACTGCTTATTCTAAAAAGGAAGAAGACCATTGTGGACACTTAGAGAAATTTTTTAAAAGAGCCCTTGAATATGGAATATCTCTAAATCCCAAAAAGTGTAATTTTGGAGTTACAGAAGGGAAGCTTTTAGGGCATATTAATTCTAAGGAAGGTGTTAGGATTTATCCAGAAAGATTTGTTGTGATTGATAACATCCAAATACCCAATACAGTAAAATAAATCCAATCATTCTTTGGTCAAATAAACTTAGTGAGGAGGTTTGTGTCTAATTTTGCATAAATTATCAAACCAATTGCTAAAATGTTAAAAAAGGGAGCCAGAATGACATGGAACAATAAAGACATAGAGGCATTTGCAGCAATAAATAAATCCATTAAATAAGCCCTGGTTCTTAAATCCCCTAATTTCAAGAAACCTTTTCAAATATTTTCCTTTGCGTCTTATCATACTATAGCAGCAGTTATGCTTCAGAAAAATGAAGAGGGTCATGAGAAACCAATCACCTTCTTTAGTAAGTGTTTGCAAGAAGCTGAGCTCAACTACGATATCAATGAGAAACAAGCTTATGCTCTAGTCAAATAAGTTAAATGACTCAGACCATACTTAGTCGGGGCAGAAGTGATTATATATGTTCTTAACCCTATAGTTAAAGACATTTTTAGACACTCTGAAACTACTAGGACGAGATGCAGATGGATAGATTAGATATAGGAGTTCAACATTGATGTTTAGATCACAAAGTTGGTGAGAGGACAGGGATTAGCCAAACTCATGGCAGAAGCAAATTTAGAGGTAGCGCAAGTTAATCAAATAGATATTGAGCATGCCGAAGATAGTTTTGAAAAGTGCCCTTGGTATAGCGACATAATGTACTATTTGAAACATATGAAGTATAAGGATATTTTGAATGATAGCCCAAAAATAACTATCAAACTTCAAGCTATGAAATATGTCTTAATTTAGGGTGACCTATATTGGAAGAGTAGAGATGGAATTTTACTTCTCTATTTGGATATGTATCAAGCCAAAATTGTTCTTAAGGAAATGCATGAAGGATCTTGTGGTGGTCACTTTTCAGCAAAAACTACAACACATAAATTTTCACATGCAGGGTATTATTGGCCACAACTTTTTAAGGATTGTCATACTTATTTGAGAAAGTATGAAGCTTGTGAGAAGCTCTCTAGAATGCTAAAATATGATGGTGCCCTTCCCCTTAGGACTTTACAAATAGAAGAACCTTTCCAGATGTGGGGAATCAATATTATTGGAGAAATCGGTGATAAGTCAAGTGGGGGATATAGTTGGATCTAGGTGACTGCCGATTATTTCACAAAATGGGTAGAGGGAATACCTACCAGGCAATCCATAAGAAAGGTTGTGACTAAGTGCTTAATGGAAAACATTGTAACTAGATTTGGAGTCCCTAAAAAGATTATTGCAGATAATGACATGTGTTTCAGATCAAAAGAGTTTTCTGATTTCTGTGAGAAATATGGCATAACAGTCTAACAATCAAGGTAATGGACAGGCTGAATCTAGCAACAAAAACCTTTTGAAAATTATCAGAAGGATGTTGGATAATAACAAGTGTTCTTGGGATTCAAAGTTAAATTTAGCCTTATGGGCTGATTGGATTACGGTGAAGAAATCTAGTGGTTTCTCCCCTTTGAACATTGTATATGGAAAGTAACCAAGGTTACCCTTAAACAACTTACTTTTGGTTTATAATTTAATCACTAAAGAGAAATTAGAGGATGTCAACTTCATAGAAGAAAGGTTAAATGCATTAGTTGAGCTTGATGAAATCAAGAGATGCGCTCAAGAACAAAGAATTACCAAGAAAAAACAAGTTAAATTTCTCCACGATAAAAGAGCTCAGAATAGATCTTTCAAGGTAGGTGATTGGGTCTTAAAATGGAATGCAAAGAATCAAGATAAAGGTAAAGATGGTAAATTTGAGGCCTTGTGGTAAGGGCCATTCATTGTTTCAAAAAAGGCAGGAGAGCATTCATATTTTCTATAGGATACTAATGATTGAATGTAGGACTTTCCAGTCCATGGACAATACTTGAAGCTATTCTTCTCCTAGGGATATTCAAGGAGTTTTCTTTATTTTTTCATATCTTTTCATATTTTCATTCAAGTTTTTTGATATCATTACATGGACTAATTGTCGATTTTGTTTTGTAGGTCTTCTTCATCCAGAGATAGCTGGGATACTCATTATGCCCACAAGGGGCATATGTCCTCAATAAGAGCCACTGACGGAGCCCATATTTCTGAAATTGAGGACTCCATTTCTTACCCATTTTTATATCAATTTTATCTCTTTAGCATTTACATGTTAACATATTATAATTTTATATCCCATTAATTGATATAAGCTTTCCTCTCATATCCTTAAGTTATATTTGCAGACTTCATCCTTAACACTATTTTGTATAAACCAAGCATAGTGTGTCATCTTCAAGATTTAAATAATTTGAATTATTTATTCCATATCATTTTGTAGGAATTTCAATAATTCATCTATTATCCTATGATCATTATGAAGATTATGTTTTTCAAGGAAGGTACTTGAATATTTCTTCTTATGGAATAAATAGAATTTGAAGATGGAGTTGTTGGAATAATGATATATTTGTCATCAGTGATTGCACTTAGTGAAAACACTTATTCGGTTCTGAATGCTTACCGAGCTTATCACTCAGTCCACAGCCTATACCGAGCATTCAGCAAAGCTCACCGATCAAATAGTTCAAACTAAGCAGTAAGGTAGTCACCGAGCATATGAGAAGAATAGCAGTTACCGAGCAGACGGTAGTCACCAAGTCATCAGTTGAAGATAACCAAGAAGTCAGTTACTACCGAGTCACCAGTGGTTACTGAGTGACAATACATCTACCGAGTCACCACAGCTACCGAGTTCCAAGCTACATTTCGGGACTAGTATGGACCGAGCTTCCACTCTTACCGAGAGCATGACGATGCCGAGTACAGTAGTGGATGCCGAGTATCAGAAGATCACCGAGCCAGCTTGAGGAGCTGAGCTTCTACCGACTCAGTAATATTTTGTTCACCTATGTAAGGCCAACTTAGAAATTAGTTTATGTTATTAATTTGTATGAGGCCGACCTTGTAACATGAAAATTGTAATTATAGACGGTATATATATGTAATGTATTGTACCATCTGATGTATGAAATAACATGTAAGCATGGATATGTGAAATTAGAAAGGGTAGAGCAGAGCATTTTTGCCGAGTTAGTAAAGGAGCAAAATTGACATATCTATCACAACAGGTGATTAGTACTCAAAGGATCTTATCAGCAATGAAGTTGTAAGTCAAGATCTACTGTTTCATCCTAACAGTTGAATCAGTTTGTAAATCCTTTAACCGGGTAGACTTAACAGTCTTTTGTAAATCTCTTAACCGAGTGCATACTTCATTGTATGTTTATAAATCCTCTAACAAGGTAGACCTAGCTGTCCAAATTGCTTTTAACAGGGCAGATCATCAGAAGTGATCATTGTAAGCCTTAACCGGCCAACTTTATACTGCAGTACCAAAGTTTTGTGGGTACCATCCCCACCCCAGTTTTACTTTCTATTTGGAAGGTTTCTGGGTTACCAAATCTTTGTGTTATGTGTTATGAATGATTTCATTTTCATGGTTGCAGTAGATTAGATGAATGAATAATTTATTGTATACAAGTGCAGAAAAGATTTAAAGTTTTAGGAGTTACTGATTCACCCCTCCCCTCTCAGTAACTTGGTTAATCCTGAATATTTCCAACAGGAGTCAAATCGATTTAGCATATAGCAATGTAGCCTGTGCATTGATATAAGGTCATATTATCAAACAACCATTTCAAGTGACTATTGAAAAGGATTTCTTTGGGATATTATGAACGATTCTTCCATCACGACAGAGAGAGATTGATGCCTTGACTTTTCATGGGTATCTCCTGTGTTAACAAAGAAGCTTTGAAATTTTAAATTATATGCTTAGAGATATAAAACAATGCATAAGATATCAAATATTACCCAGCAAATGAATGAAAGAAGATCTTTACAATTAACAATTGAATCTTTGTCTTCCATGCAGTGTGATTCTATCTGAATAGGAGGATCACATTTATAAATCTGGTGTTTTTCTATTTGTCTATGTTTGATTGATAAGTGTTTTCTGCTGCAGAAATATGAATCAAATAGGGGAGGCTCGTGCTTGTTGATGCTTGCAAAATCATCAAGCGTATCCATGGAAGAAGTGAGATGTATGTAGACACATGGTGTAGCATGTCCAAGAGAACAAACGGTTGAATTAAAATTGAATAGTCCAAGTCTGAGGTGTCGAGAGCCCTTTTTCCACACCAAAAGTGATGCAACATGCGCTAAGGTTGAAGCGGTGCAGGTTTTATATGAAAAGATATACATAGCCCGTTGATACCAAAGGATTATTAACTTAAACAATTTAAATAGAAAATTCAAAAGAGACAAACCTATCAATCACTCTCATTCTCACTCT
The DNA here is from genome assembly GCA_018584345.1 of Thuja plicata. Classification (NCBI taxonomy): domain Eukaryota; kingdom Viridiplantae; phylum Streptophyta; class Pinopsida; order Cupressales; family Cupressaceae; genus Thuja; species Thuja plicata. The sequence continues at coordinate 378,659 of MU225166.1, forward strand.
TAATAATTGTAACATACTTTACAAATATTTAATTGAAATTTATTTGAGAAATCTGAAGCGGCGTGTCTCTTCAAATTTGGTTTTAGTACCTTTACATAAACAAATAAATATAAGATGTAAACAAAAGAGGGGACAGAATCTGACAATTCTCTGATATAAAAGAGATTGTATATGCTGACTTAATGTATAAAAATTTTGAACTGATGGAAGCTGAATTTTTGTAAATTTATGATTGTGGATCATCATCAATTACAAACAAGACATATAGCCAGTTTTTGACTAGTGAATACTATATTATTTTATAATATAAATTTCCTCATTTAGAAATGATGTGATTATTGAACTAAGCTAGTGGATATTGGACTATTGGGAAGCGAACTCTATATGCTATTGGAAATTAATTTGCAACGAATAGATTATCATCACTGAGTGTCTTCGCTGCATTACTTTTCAGGCATAACCAGTAAGAGATTTTATTTTATTTTTTAAAAGGGCAATAGAAGTAAAATGTTATACAAATCTATCCTTTATGACCACTTCTTATTTTCTATAAATTATTTATTGTTAGGATAAGTGAACTAAATCATTTATAGCTTTTCAAAATTGATAATCGTACATATTGTGAAATATCGAATTGTTTCCTTATTTGCATCTATTTTGTCTCTATACGAGTTAAAAACATTTTAGACTAGTTTGAATGTGCATAAATATAATTGATTTGTCACATCTTGATAATTGAAATTATTTATAGTTTAAAATTATAAGATTTCATAAAGTTGTATGTAAAGGCTTGTAATTTTGACTCTATCACCTCTTTTGAATTTTGGCACTGGTCTTTACTTTGTTCATGGTTCCTAATCCATATGGTGGAAATAATTTTTTATCTTTCCTTTGAAAGTTGATATATCTACTCATTTTACAATTCATAATATTTTAATACTTTCACAAGTTATATAATTAACTATTTTATTTTCAATTCAGAATCTGCAAGATCGAAAGCATTCATACTTTGAAGTTATCAATAAAAGTCGTACTTATTTGAAGAAGTTATAAGTTTTTCTATAATCCTTTCCATTTGGGAAACTTCCATCACATTCACATTCTAACCAATCTTCTATAAGTATCTTGGGTTAAAGTGATTTGTCTAGGACCATGTACACCCGCCTTGGCCTTCCAGAGCCAAAAGCGCAGGGGATTTGGATTGTATCAATCAATCCCATCACGTTGGCCATAACCAATTGGAAAACCCAGCATCGAGGTTGAAAGACTCATAGGATTCCCATCTCCAGATTTGGGAACCAACTAGACCTCTCTATTAATAGAAGTTGAACAAACTTAAAAGGAGGAATAACAATTTGTTCTCTAAATTTTGTACGTACAAATCCCTAATAAAGCTATGCAATGAATATGTTTTTTTTTTCTAAATATGAATGGGTATCCTCTTGAATAGAGAGTAGGAGATGCTTCTAATGAATGTTCATCACCATGAAACATTCACAAATAGATGTGAAATTGAATACTGAGAGTACATCAATTCCCACGACTGTAAAAACCAAACAAAGTATAATTACCAAAGTAGATTCTATAATTTCTTCTCTAAAACCATGAAGATCACTTACAGTGCATAACAAGGAATAAAATAAAATCTGTGAACAACATACACAAAGTTAGAGACAGAATCCATAGTGCCACTCATAACACCCTATAATTACAAGATATGAAACATAGTTAATTCCTACAACCAGTTCATTCTATTACCTTCCTTTATTTATCCATTCAACGATAAATAATCAGAGACAAATAATGAAGAACAATTATGATAATACAAAGCCCCGAGACTTGCGCACTTGTCACAACAATAGGGCGATCCTAGATGAAAATTACCAATGTAGTACATGTCTTTCAATTTCCTATTTAAAGATTTAAAAACTTGTGACTTTTTAGTTATGTAACTGTTTCTTTCTAATCTTTTCATCTTTATCCTACAAGTTCCCTTTTCCATTCTGAAATTATAATAAAATAAATTTCATTGGTAACTAAAAATGAAAAATTCTATGTAATTTCTAAAGAACCATGCTTGTATCAAATTAATTATATAAAGAGGTGAACTATCATTGTAGAGAATACCTTTTATAAAGAAAAAGGCACTTGGCAATGAAGTTGCCTGAAAATAAAAGCTATGACACTTTAAATGCTGATAGTTTTCTTTCATCATGGTTTTGAAAATGGTTCCAAAGCGGATTAAATATGCTAGCGTCAGATGTTTTGATGATTATCAGCACCACCCCTTATCCTCATTACTTCATATATAGTTCTAAAGCTATGTTAGTTTTTAGTGGAGCATTGAACTTTGTCATAAATTTGGGTAGTTCCATCACTATGACGGGTGTTGAGGAAGAGCTGATAGATCATATGCCTCTAGCATAATATTTACTATATTTTTGAATACTATCAGGTTTTGAGAAACCATAGGCATTCTTTGGAACCCGATGTCTTTACTTGTACACCCATGGGACCCACTAGCTTTCGATAATTTAAACCATTCAATATATTACCATACGTATCAGAGTTTGCAGTACCAACTTAATTCATTAAACTACCTCTACCCATACCGTGGATTCCCAATTTGTTAATTCCAAATGGGGATTTTAGGATTTCTATTTCGTGGATCAATTTCTATACGAGTTTCCTTGAATCATGTCGAGTTACAACATATGAGGTGGAAACACTATTGGATTCAGACGGTCACTTGCGACTTGACATGGTCCTATTAATGGTACTTCTGACTCTCAAGACCCAATAACATCATGATAAAAATTTATTTTAGCCTCGATTATGTTTCCAAGAACCTCATCAGATTTCGATATTAGTTTTGGTATTATCTTGAAATTCTGACACCTTTCTCTTAGGTCTAAGTATTGGATTTCGGCAGTAGACTTCAAAAATATGTTGATAGATTTATTCTTCCTTGAAAATGTATATTTTCTAATGCCTTGATGATTATCATGCCATTCTTTCCTCCAGTAGAAGAACCCAACATTTTGACTCACCAATTTAATTCTTATATCATGAATCCTAGAAGACATATGTGTGCATGTTCCATATTCCATGCCACCTTCAAGATGGGACTTTATCTTTATGAGGTATTTATTTTAAGTTGGAAAAGGTCTGAAAATTTAAAATAGGCTATGTACAAAATGTAAGAAACAATGTATTAACAATGATAAGGGGTCAAGGTTAAGACCTTGACATGAATATAGGGAAATCTATACTTGGGAGCCTTTGGGAAGAGTTGTAGCTATGAAAAAACTAGGAGGAACTAAGCTATTAAAATATTTAGAAAATATTAATTTAGACAATTTCATGGAGGGATTCTTATATAGCCTCTAGAGGAGTTTGGCACCTAATGGCTTGTTTTGTTGTTCTAGGTTTCTTATACTCACACCACATATGTATTTTAGTAGACAAACTTTCATCCTAGAAATTAGATGAATTTCATCTTTATTCTTAACTTTCTTAGACCACAAGAAAGATTTGAGGAATGCCTGAATACTATTTTGAGCATCTTTTTTTCCTTTTTAGAGATTAAAATAATGTAGATTGGAATAGAATTGAGAATTAACTTTATCATTATAATTGTAAATACTAAACTAAGTTATTTATATTTTCATATGAGAACTCTTGAAGATTGAATTCCAAAGAAATACTAAAATTTGTGGTTTTAATATCTGAAAACAAATGGGATTTTGAGCTACTTGCACGGGAAAGAACCCTTAAAGAAATTAACAAGCTGATTTTGAACTATAAGAGAGACAAAGAAGAAGATATTTGATTTTTCTTTGATAATCTACTATCCCAAATTTTTGAAATTTTTTTTTAAAGTTTTTCATAATTTAGTAGGATTCCTACATAGTTTCTTGGCCAAACAACAATGTGTCATTAACAAATAAAATTTGATTAAAATCTTTTAGGAAACTTGAAATATTGACCCCTTTCTAGTGATTTTGACTATCTTAATATTTAATAGGTTTTCCTAAAGCTTCGGCCATTATAATGAATTAAAAGGAGTAAAGATAATCCCCCTAGCATAACCTCCTAAAATATTAGAATTGACCATCGAGAGAGCCATTTATGATCACTAAATATTTTGGAGAGGAAAAACCTATTGCCATAAACTTTATGCAACTCTAAGAAAACCCAAAGTTTCTCAAGATTTCTTGGAGGAAAGACCGATTAACTCAGTCATACACTTTTTCCATGCAAGTTCTATAACCATTGTAAAAAGCTTTTATTTAGAAATAAAGTGAAGGATTTCATGGGTTGTTATGGATTCATCTAGAGATTTCATCCATAAAAAAAAACCACATTGTTCTTGTGCTATACAAAATGGTGAGCAAGGCTAGGAATGTAGATCACTCACCAAATTATAGTGTGCACTAAGGAAAGTGTTCTTCTAGTGGATCACCCTCAAACAAATTAGATTAGCACAACCCAAAATGAATTAAGGGGTGTTAATACAATATCTAAGTGAGATTGAAGAATTAGGGTTGCTTTCCTTAAATTAATAATGATGATAGGATATGTAAAACTAATAAGACTGATGAAGAAAATGATAAATGAATATCACATGATATCATATCTGATGTATACAAGTAAGTGCAAGAGAATAAATATTAAGAATGGACTCACCCTAAAGAAAGAATAGGAAAATAAACCTTGAAATTTGATTTTGACTGTCAAAGAGGTACCAAAATTAGGTAAAAATCAATATCTGGGCTTCTAATACATGTAACTACTTTCCATGAAAATATCAGTCCCAAAGGACGAGGCTGAGCTAGACCACCTAGTCCAAGACGAGGGTGTAAATTCTATCCTTTCTCTTTTCACTCTAAATCTGATGAAAGTGTTGGAAAAATGGTCAATGCTCCCCTCGATATTTGTAACAATGGACTAAGCACCTCTCATGGATACTAAATGTCTGGTGGTTGTATCCAACATTGACATATTGACCTTTTTGTGCAATGATAACCAAAATTTTAACAAGTGGTATCAGAGCTTGGTCACAGGTTTAAATACCCTTGAGTAACACTGAGGGGGAGATTATTGGCAAAATGGTGATTGCTCCCCTTGAGATTCATAATAAGGGACTAAGTACCTCTTGTTGATTCTATAAGTTTAGTGGTTGTATCAAGTGTAACCACCTGAATTTGGTCTGTCGCAACTATGGACCCTATTTTCCCTAAGTGTGATCATACCCTCAATTTATGTCCAAATGACCCTGTTACTGTTTGGCATAATTCTTTAAATCAATTTAATATCCTAGATGATTTTTATCACTGATTTATATTAACTATTATAGCCATACAATTCAAATCAATTTTGACCAATCAAATCAAATCAAAATCAAACATGGCTATAGTATTTAATTATAAAAGAATTAAATAAATCCCTCAATCAAATACCCACTTGCAATTAACCCATTCCCCTAGCCTATTTAATTTAATTAAAATGGGTATAGTTCTCTAATTATTAAAAAGCAATTTCATTGTTTAAATAATTAATTCCTATGTTTTTAAATGAATTAAAAAAGTTTATTTCATTTATTAATATTCCCCTAAACCCCAACCTAACCTATCTCAACCACTTTTACCCTGGGTTCTAACCCTTCTCAACCCATTCACCCATGCTAATTTAATCCTAATCCTAAATTCTACTCTAACCCACCTCCTAATGTTGTCACATTCTATTAAGGAATACTTAGCAACTCAACCCAC
>MU225166.1:416137-426283 GCA_018584345.1 Thuja plicata
GAATTCAAATTTGTCCAAATTAGACATGCCTTGTATGAAAAAGGGGTTTTTAGGTGTTTTGAGGGCGACAGTGAGTTCAATTTGTGCCCAAAGTGCTCCAAAAAATAGCTCCCCTCGAGATCCACACAAAAACCATTGAAAACTTGAAACCCTATGTGCTCCAAAAATTCTTTAAAAACTCAAGAATGGGCAGCAACAACAAGGCTCTGATACCATGTTAGAATTCAAAAAATTCAATCACCAAGATCCACTCTATGTAAAATACCTGTCACAAAAGAAAAGAATGGAGACAACTCATAATGATCTGAAAGATGAAATATTCATTCAGAGCGATAATATAGGGAATTACAAAAGAATTAATAATTACAAAGAGATCAATCCTTATAAAGGAGATTGAAAATCCAAAAGGTGGAGAAACCTAGATTGCATGATAATAATTAATAGTATAATTAATTATTGTACACCTAAAGTTTAGTTTAAGTGAACAAGAGATAAAGAGGTGACTGAATAATTAAATCAATAATGATTTAATTAATAAGTGAAAATACATTTTTACTCTAACATTCTCTCTACTGATCTCCATGTGAGGATAACAAGGACTTTAGAGAGATTTTCCTTTTCACCTATTAATGGGACAATTCATTAAAATGGATTTTGGATACCTCAAACAATAAAAATTAAACAAATAGGATGATTACAAAGTACACCAATTAGGGAAAAAAGTTTGTAAGTGCATTATTCATACCATGACACTCACTGTGTCCTTTTAGATGAGGGACAAGAGTAGTGAAAAATCTTATATATATGGGATTTCTAGATTTGAGGATACCACTTGAAGCTCCAAATAATTTTAGTTATGACATATTAGTTTATAGGAATTCAAGATTGAGATATGCATTGGGCTTTGCTGCCATACAATGAAAGTATATGAATAGGTATTGATACTTCTTTTCTAGTAATATTTTGGTGAGAGCGCTCCACAAGAAATACAAATTTGAGATGCTAAGGAAATAGATCTAAGATTAAACATAGGTCAGTTTCATAGATGCATGGTACTTATATAGACCAAGAGAAAATGGCTTTGAAGATGAAGATGATGGGATATCTTATTGTTCAAACTCATTCATGTACTCATGTGAAATGAGTATGGTTTTGTTTGCCTTTGATGATGGTTTTTAATCAAAGTTAAATTGGCTTTATAGGGACAAGGAACCCAAAGTTCAAAATATCAAAGTATCAAAAAAGAAACAGTCTGTAATCAACAACACACAAGATGTTAACCAAACGACAAAAAAAAGAGAAAATATTATTAACAATTTTATCATTTTGAGTAATTTCCTTATCTTTTCTCTTAAGTCTGGTTGCTGATCTAGATAGAGTATCTTTGTCTGTGTTACCAAGAGTAGTAGTTTCCTCCATAGAGGATCCCACATATTTTGGGTGTCTCATTGTGGTAGATTTGATACTAACAGAGGGTGAAGAAGGAACACCCTTAGATGGAGATTTTAGAGCGTCTGCATGTGCATTATATTACATACAACCTTCAATGGAGTTCTCCATTGTTATTTTACTCACCGCCACCACATCCCCGACTCTATCCTACAAGCTATTAAGAGTGCCTTCCATGGTTTTAATGTGAATTTCATGATCCTCTTTAAGCTCTCTTATAACCTAGATAAGGGTTTGAGTGCTCTCCACAATGTTGTCCAATTTAAGGTTAGTCAGGGAGGGTTTTCCCTTTAAGGTATTGATCTCTTCCACCATCCAAGTGAACATAGCTTCTTGTTTTTCCATCAAATTCTTTAGCAAGCTATCAATAATCAGATTATCTAGCATAGAAGAACCCTTATCCAATGGGATATTTATCCCTACTTTAATAAAAATCCCTACATGAATACTCATATGCTCCTTTCTAGACTACTATCTAGGAGAATCGCAGGGGAAGCAAGGGTAGAGTCCGACAGATGTTTAGTATTTTTTGCATAGGTTGGTTTCCTTGTTTCCAATGGGGATGGACCCAACAAGGTCCTTTTTGTTCTTTAGCTTTATGGCTAATATCCTAGAATTTATTTTATAATTTTTAGAGGAACTAGGGTCTAGAGAATCTAGCATAATTTAATTAGAGGGTGCATACTCCGACCCATCATCATCTAGAATAACAACCCTTTTATGGGTCATAGAAGTTAGACATTTTCTAGTATTCAAATGGAAAATTTTGTCCCCATTCAAATTATAATCCTGTAGGTTCGAGGAACCCTCATCCTTATAATGAACCTTAACTTTTTCCTAGCACTCAATTCCTGTTCTAGGTGGGGGGTTCCTTTCAATGTGAAAATCAAAGGCATGTTCCATAATCGATAGGGTAAGGCCTTCACATAAAATAGTGGATGAAGGGATTTTCATATGGGCCCTCAAACCATGGTTCATGGATGCTAGCATATAATAAGGAATATAAATATCTTTATCATGTTGGAAATAGTTTTAAATCACAAAGTGATAATGAAACAAACTGGTAAATATAGTCAAGAATGATATATCTCATGATCACTTCCGCCACATTTTCCCAAGGGAATTTGACATAAGATCATTCATGCCCATTGTTTGAAACTCTACAAACTTTATCTCTTTCACCAGGTAGAAAGAAGATGTCCAATGCCTCATTCGTCCTCTTCTTATCTCTATAAATTTGCTTCCCTCTATCATAATATTCCACACTTTCATAATCAAGTCCTCTTTTATCTCCAATTCCAACCCATAAACCTTCAAATCCGTTCCTCCTAGCCATTAACAAAGGCTTATGTGACTTTCATGTCCGCACCATTCAACTTCTCCATGTAAGGCGTAAGGCCACTAGCTAAAAGCTCTTACCAAACAACTTGTTCCTTCTGATAATTTTTCATAGACAATTGGCTCCAACCTATTTTGATCACCCCCCATCACTTCTGCACACTAATTTCTACTTCTCTAAAAAATAGGGCAGGCAAAATAAAACCCCAGGCTAACAACTATTAACAAAGTTGAGGTCATAATTAAAAGAGCCCTAATTTGAAGTTCAAATTGCATGTAAGATACCATCAAAACCAAGGCATGAATGATCAAAGCACTTCTCAGCATCAATGGGTAACAATATTTGTATCTCATTTGGGATACAATTATCATTATCCCAAACAACCAAATGATTTGACTTCACAAAAATATTGGCCAGCCAGTCAATCACACAATTTCCTTCTTGATAAACAAGGGTAATTTTGTATGCCTGAAACTAAGTAAGCATAACTTTATAATCTTCAAGTAGAAAACTTATAGTCCACGAAGGGGTAGTATTACCATTTAAATAATTTATTATATTTAAAGCTTCACTTTCAACCCATATTTTATCTTAGCCCATGTTCATAAACTATTTTGATACCTAGGTAAGCTGGATATGCTTGATTTTGATGAAGGCTCTTCCACATTGGACACAAAATGAAGAATATAAAGTAAACTAGACGATAACATAAGATAATGCATACAAGGACAAGGAAATATACTTTCGCGAGTACCTCAATGACAACAAAAAGTATATAAAATTCATTTCTTTCACTCAAATGATTTTTTTCGAATCAAAGGATTGTTAAAAATATTATGTTACTACAGTATTTGATAACTAATTTACTTGTTTTACTATGATTTTTCATTTTAATTACTTATGCTTTTTTTAATATGGTATATTGTACATAATAAATATTGAAGTAACTTTTGTAATTACTGTTGAACAACACTTGAATTATGAGTGGCTTGATTTATAATTCAATTTTTATTAAATATTATATAATTTACCTAGATTAAATGACTATATAATGATTTGTCAGGTTTTTATCCTAACTAGATTATATAAATCAACATTTAACATTTAAAAAAAAATGCATTTTCTCGTATTTTAATGATACTGCTGATTTGTGGGTTTGGTGTAATCCCGTTCCATTTTCAATTAAAATGAGTAGACATGAGTAATAGAATGTCATATTAAATAAACAAAGAGCGTAATGATTCAATAGATTTGCATTCCCCAACAAACAAAATTTGTACACAATTATAATACTGATACAAGCTGTACACAATTAGAATACTGATACAAAACTAAAAAGCGACTGACATATTTTTAGCTTCAACTTGTGATATAATGTGGTTCTATTAAGATTTTAGTTACAGCCATATATCCTTTTGTCTATCTGAGGTTAAGTGACTCAATTGAAATCTCCAAGATGTCATTAACAGCTGAGAGACAGAATGGGGAAAAGAATAGGATACTGGTCATAGGAGGCACAGGATATCTCGGTAAATACATGGCAAAAGCCAGTGTTTCATTTGGTTACCCCACCACTGTTCTTGTAAGGCCTGAATCTCTAGCTCCCCATTCCTCTAAAGCCACTATACTTTGAGAATTCACCGATATGGGTATTCAGATTCTTCAAGTGAGTTAAATATTGTTGTTGTAACAACTTTATTCTTCTATGTGTATCAAATTTCTAATTAATTTTAGGGGTTTTATATACAGGGATCTCTAGATGACTAGGACAGTCTTGTGAATGCATTTAAACAAGTAGATATAATCATATCCATGCTTGCTATACCTCACCATATGGATCAGCTCAAGATCATAAAAGTCATCCAAGAAGTTGGGAATATCAAGGTATAAAGTGATTTTGTTTTTCCATGACTGACTTTGTTCATTAACTAATTTATTGTCTCTGGAATTAGAGATTTCTTCCTTCAGAGTTTGGCTGCAACGTAGGCAGGGTTGAAGGTCTTCCTTCATTTCAGAGGGTGTGTGATGATAAACAGACAATCCGCAAGGCTGTTGAAGATGCAGGGATTCCTCACTCCTTTGTTTCTGCCAACTATTTTGGGGCTTATTTTGTGGATTATCTTCTTCAACCTAAGCGCAAACAACAATTGGAGGAAGTTTTCATTTATGGCGATGGTCTTACAAAAGGCATATAATATCCACTAGGATTCAGCTACTGCCAGATTTAAAAGGAACCCCAGATCGATCATAGAGTAAAGCAAGAGATTATAGTTCAACGAAGAAAACCAATACTGACATGAGATTTGAATGTTGTGAACCTGTTTTCAATTTAGAGGATGATGTTGCAGTTTTATCTATCATGGTAGCGAACGACTCAAGAACGTTAAACAAGTCTGTGATTTGTAGGCCACCAGGGAACATTATTAGCCAGAGTGAGGTTGTATCGCTGTGGGAGAAGAAAACGGGTACGACATTTAATAGAGTTTTTGTCTCAAAATCTGAGATAATCAAACTGTCAGAGGGTATGTTCTCAATATCATTTACCCTGAGTTTTAATATATTTTCATTTCCTAATAAACCATCATTAATACCAAAATGCGAAATGCATTTAAGCAGCACTACCTCCTCCCGATAACGTTCACGCTTGTATTTTGCACAACATATTTGTGCAAGGCGACCAGACAAACTGCGAAATAGGAGAAGAACTGGAGGCTTCAACGCTCCACCCGGATTACAAATACACTCCCATAGAAGAGTTTCTTCAGGTGTCACTCACTTCTCCCTGCGATGTAAAGTTTACTTCTTTTGCCTAAAGTAGCTTGAACTCTATCTATAGTTGTAAGACGCAATATTTTATCTATTATAAAGTTTTAAGAGACCTCAGCCCACAAGTATTGTCAGAATTCATGGTAAAATAACTCCTTTAAACCCTTCGGAAAGGTACACTTTCAATCTCCTCTATACCCATTGGGCATGATCTCAAACCCTCTCAATCTAACCTTGAAAATCTATGTTAAACAAATATATAAGATAAATTGGCGTGCATGATGGTTTTTTTTAATATTGCGCAAGATTTTTTTTAGAATGTTTTGCAGAATTTGTCTCAAGATTTGAGTTAAATTTGTTGCATAAAAACATTGAAATCATATTCTCGGTTAGACAATTAGGATTTATTTTACTGAATACGAAGATTTATTCAGATTTATATTGCAGAGTTTTATAAGTTGTTAGCACGTAAATTGCACAAGTTTTACTTTAACAAATTTGTAAATAATAGTGGAACATAAAAAGTTATTTTCCGCATTCTACCAACTACTACAGTTGTTTGCAAAGTTTACAAATTTTGCAGAATTTTAGGGAAGATTTCATTTACAATTCTTACATCAAACCATAGAGTCTGTTATACAACCAGAGTTTACAACCATATCATGGAAAAAACAGATTTTTGGAAGAATTTTGTAATTTACCATCAAGGGTATTTTATCTTCACTGCATTGCAGTACCGGTTATCTATACTTAATTAATTATCAAAGGTATATAAGTATATAGGACTGCCCCAAGAATTCAACACAATAACAGGTTTTACATGTTTCATTTGACAGTTGTAATTTTTCCCATTAACAGAACCACATTTTGTTTAACATTACCATTTGGATTTGCACAGTAAATAACACTGCTATTTTTTACGCTCACTTTCCTGTCAGCTGAAACTTTTGTCTAAATTTTTACTGTCAACTAAAATACCTGTTCTTAAAAATGCGAAGCAGTTACTAATACACTTCCCTTAAAATGATTTAATAAAAAACCTAAATGTTTCATTGGTAAGCCATACGCTCTTTAGACGTTTCTGCACTTTGTCTCAGTGATTTCCAACTCACTGGCAACTTTGTAGCGTGTCTTTTCACCATCAAAGTTTAACGTTTCTGCACTCTCTCTCCACTCTGGCAACTTTGTAGCATGTCTTTTCACCTCAAAATTTAACGTTTCTCCACTCTCTCTCCACTACTTATTTAGTCTAACGTGCTTTCATATAATGTCCTGTAAGTACGTCAATGATGCGACACAATGGCTTTGGCATTTCATCCTCGAAGCTGTGTCCACTACGAAGAGCAACTGGACAGCACTACTTTTCATTATTACTATTCTTCTTTCTTTCACTATCACTGCCTAATCTTATCACCTTCGATAACGTCAGGCAGATTTTATGACGTTAACAGTAGTAGGCAGGGAACAGAAAATGTAATGGAACACTCAAATTTAATGGACCACTCTGCATTATATAGATGGGATAAAACAATCATCTATTATCAACTTTTTAATAAAGTAGTCATGTATTATCAACACTTTTTTCTATAAAGGAATCATTTCCTAACAACTTTTTTTCACTTTCTATCTAAATTAGATACTATCTAATAATTGATGGACATGGCATTGAGTATGATTCTATTCATATGTGCATTCTTTAAATGAAATAAAAGAACTAGAACTTACACTCTAAGGAGGAAATAGTAAAATATATAATAGTAATGACATTTTGGTGCTACCATGAAAAGACATGTACTAGTTATAACTACATATTTTCTTTTTCATATATGCAAAATAATGATATCCTCCTCCTCCTCCTCCTCCTCCTCCTCCTTCTTCTTCTTTTTCTCCTTATAATAAACTACAATTAAGAATTTTTCGTCTCTTATAATAAACTACATTTAAGAATTCTTCATTTTATTTACACTCATTTTACATTCCACTAGATTTTACTTGAATAGATGAGTTGCGTGATATTGCATATCCCAATCCAACCTTTGTCCAAGTCATATGTAGAAATATGGGGCTTTAAGCCTTCAAGGACTTGCCCTTATTATTTCTGCAAGTTTACAATTTTTATGTATTTTGACCTATAATTGCATTTCTTGATGTGGGTAGTGGTTTGAATTGGATTTGTCTACCACTTTTCTCTTGTATTTGCACTTTCATATTTCTATTCATTTTTGTTCATATCAAATATCTATAAATGCAAAGTTAATGTATACAATATTCAATGTAATAGTTATATGAAGTCATAGTTACAACCAACCACAAAAAACTCTCTTTAAGCTTCTATTTCATATAGCGAAGGTATTTTGAATCTAACATTGATCAGAATCATCGTATCCAAATCCATTACATTCCACTCGAACAATCAATATTACTTAATGATTTTTCCAACTGCCTAAGTCATTGCAACAATCTCATTAAACATATATAACGTTTGGTTCTATCTTGAAACTGATGGTAGGTTATATATTCATGTAATTTCTCTTTTCCATTTCATTTTGTGCGATACTATATTAAGCTTTAAAATACTTGACATTAACTAAATAAATATTAAAAAGAGGAAAAATATAGAATATGCACATTTTCACAAACCCCTAAATTTATATAAATCCATGGAATATATATATATATATATATATATAGTTTGGGAAGAAATTTTGACTTGTTTATGAAGAAACTGTAACATGATTATTTGATTGGAAATGCAAATGTGACTGAAGAAACAAAAAAAAAATTGAAACCTCCTTGCGTAGTTTGAGAAGCTTGTATAAAAATTCTAATCTGAAATTTAATTTTACTGTAAATCTCAGTGGAAACCCTCATTTTTCTTATCTTAAGGCGATAAACTTGTTTATTTTATCGCTTGAACCAGACCACCCATGGTTGGCCAATGTACCCATTCAGCTCCCTATTGATCTCATCAAATTCGTTGCATTTCGGTATCCATCTCGAACTTTTCATATCGTTCCACATCCTTGCCGCCTCTTTGCTGTCACCCAAATTGTTCTGAATGATTTTCTCCTGTCTCAAAATGTCTGCATCTTTTTCCGTTTCCACCAACTGGGACATGAACAGGACGAAGCAGTGTGCCACTCTGCCTGTCGAAAGAGATATCATGGATCCCGCCATGGTCCATTGCTTTTAACACCGCTCCAGCTATTTTAAGTTTGTCTGCACCATATGGAAGATACTTCTCATCGCTTATCTAAGGAATTTCCTTTTTTCTGATACAGGGCCTAAAAAGACACTATAAAAACTTAAGCATAGGGGACCTGAAATCCCAATCGGAAGCAGAGGAGTCAGAAATGGATGATGCAAGCCTTAAACTCCTCTTATAAGAAAACCATGAATCTCTAGACACAAGCGTAAGTCTTAGGAAATCCAAAAGTTGTTTGCTTCCAACCAAATTGAGAGTGCTATTACAAGGCCATGGAGTTTGGGACTTTACAGGGAGAATGTGGAAGCACAGATGGCGGACTAAATCCTCCAATACGGTCTTCTTCTGTGTTACCTACATTGCTCTATCAAGAACCACCATTGGCAGTTGGTTCTCCAGTTTCATCACATCCATTAAAATGGCCAAGATACAAGGATTGTTACTGCGTTCATAGAAAGTAGGACGACTAGAACTTACCTGAGCAGAGGCATCATCCCATCCATTGTAAATTGGCGGAACGGTGCTGCTGATACCGCTACCATCCTCTTGTCTATTGAAACCCATAACAAAAGAGTTGAAAAATTCCAGGAGAAAGACCACATTTATAAAGCACATCTGAGCGATTTTCTTTACCGGGATATGAGATAAATCTCTGTCATATTTATCGCTTTTTTTCTTCCGCTCACATACCTCAACCATAGCCTGAAGCTTTCCCTTCTGATTTGCGTCATCGGAAAGCTTCCAAACTCTTCTTGTGGCTTACAGCTTGTTCGATTACATTCCATCAAGCTGCTTCCACCGCTCCTTTTCTTTTTCCTTCAGTTACTCATCTACCTTCTTGCCATGATACTGGGGAGAGTAATAATGGTAAAGCCGAAATGACACCATGGTGGGGTGGTGAAATTTTGTGCTTTCGCCTACAATGGCTATCGGCACAGCAAGAATGCCGACCGGCTTAAAGAGCACACACTAAGGTTTGACTTCTTAGGTGGCTCGTGCGCCTGGCTGTTACCGCGTTCTGTTGGATTTCTCGTGCTAGTTCACTTCCGTCCATCGTATAGCTTTTCGTTGCCGTCTTCTCAACTGTTACCGATCGCAGTCACTGGTAAGGGTTAATTTTGAATCTTCTTCTCGCGCCCAACATTTCGAATGGTTACCTCCCGCTCAACCATGTTTTAATTACCACCAGTTTTTGAGCATTTTCTAGAAATCAAGGCATTGTCCGAACAAGAGCGGGGGATTCTATTTTCCAGAATCCTATTGAGCTATATTTTGATCTAACCAGCAGCACATTTTCTTTCGTGAGTAATAATTAGACAAAATATCAGCGACTTCCATTGGTATATTGAACGCAAATCTTGTTGTCTTAATATGAAAGAGGATAAGG
>MU225166.1:457715-496327 GCA_018584345.1 Thuja plicata
CTCTGACCTATAAATATATATTTGCAATAATGAGATTAGTAGAGTGGTGCAAGGGCCCAAGGTGCAACATAGAGTAATAAATTTACAAAATAGGATGATAGCATAATAAAATTACAAATTGATTGAAAAAAAATTAAAACTTATGTCCACCGACCCCTCCTTTGGAATAGTGGGCTAGGTCAACAAAGATAGGAATGATTCTTGTGGGGCCTCTCTCACACTAGGAGTAACCTATGCGAGTAAAAAAGATAGTCAATTATATATAAATGTACTTCATCATAACAACCCTAGTTACAAAATACAAATAACAATATGTACAAATCTATGTACAATCGAGCTATCACCCCGAATTGAGATGCCTGTTAGCCCAGGCTCCCGAAGCTGTGTCGAGACATCGTCATGAGCCACACCCTATACAATAAAGTGCATGTAAAATATTTATTACCACACACAAGTAAAATACATATGCATGCATAATTAATCTTAAACAATTAATTACCTTTCCTTTGTCGACGCATGAGGAAGGAACCCCCTCGTGCCCCCCACTAACATCAGCTGAGACCTACAAGAGTACAATAAGATGACAATATATTAGTAAATGCATGAATTTTATTGCTCTAATTGATAGAGATTTCAACATGTACACCAAATAATATAAAAAAAAATAATGGGTACATAATTTATAATATACCATATATGTGTCAAGGCCAAATGAAATGGCCAAAAGTGTGGATTCATCCAACTGCCTAAACTCCTCCTCTGTCATCGACTGAACATAAATGGACCAAATATATATACATAAGTGCATGCAGTCATTAAAGCTAATCTAAATAAATAAATTATTTTTAAAATAAATAAGTCATGTGACAAATTTATTTATAATGTTTACTCCTACCATATCAACATGACTCCATGGCTCTGCGTACCCCTCCTCAGCACTCTCATGAGACGTAGATGCTCCATGCAATGTTGCAGCCTCTGTAGCTGCGTCTCCTATGTCCTCCTCATCAATAACATACTGATATGTATCAGCATCAGTAAGCGGTCTGAGGTACAAATTCTTGCAAATAACTCAAGTATGGGACACACATACATGTGAACTACTGCCAAATGTCAATGTGCCAGCATTGTCCACACCAGGAGGCAACAATGACCAGGTCTCCGTGATCAACTGATCACTCAGCATGTGAATTGCCCTAATACTCTGTGAGGTAGCCTCTGCAATGATATTAGGATGCTGCATTGGAGGAGGGGGTACGACATCAGTGGGGGGACAAAGGTAGTGGCCTTTATACACTGGGAAAATGGGCTAGTCTGAGGAGCTTGTCTGCCTACGCCCATGTTGGGCCTCATGCTCCAATAATTAACATTGTGACCAAGAACAAACTCAGAATAAAACTTTTTTATGAAATAGAAAGGGAGCTCCAAATTGCTATGGGTTGGTTTATCAAAAACCATCCACCAGCGATCCCAACAGTGTGTGCGCATTGCTTGGTTTGTGCACCATTTTATTGATAATTTTGGCTTTTTCGGGTCAACTTTTAATCCAATTTTAGGATTAACAAAAAGGGAGGATATATCTTTCTTAGTTATATTAAGGGCAGAAATCCCATCATGGTCAAGCTCATCATCAAATTGGGTGTGCATATCATCATGTCAATGAAGAGTAGCATTATATTATTGCGTTAGGGCGTCAATGTTTTCAATAATGATATTTAGGGTGGCAAGCATAGGAGCTAATGTAGGTATATTCTTATACATGTGTTTGAAGCCTCGTATAGTGTTCAAATTTTATTATATCAAATCCTCTAAAGATTGAGGGTTTTGAAGCAGTTCTGGATTGTTTTAGGATCAACATTTGGCGGGGGAGGGTTATTATCTTCATTGTTGTTAGCCATGCCTGATTAAATAATATACAAATATAAATTTCAACTTGATTTCATATATTATTAAAAAAATCAATACAAAACCCCATTTTTACCAAAAAAACTACATTTAATATGAAATTGAAAAAAATTAATCCAGATATAGCAAGAATTTACTTACTGGATAAACTGTGGAGTTGAATTTGTTGTTCAAGCAATTTTGTACCCAAAAAAATTGTGTATAAGATATTTCTAGCCTTTTTCCAAACCTAAAACGATGAGAGAAATGACAAAAGCGGCTCATAGGTTTCGATTTATGCCACAGGTTTTGGGTACCCAAAAAATTGGGTACCCAATATTTTTAGTTACTTGAAAATATCATGTACTGGAATAGGCTTGTGCTTTGGTGTAAGGTTTTCCCAGGTGTACTAACACCCAGGCCTACTAAAAATTCAACAAACTTTTTCATGCGCTTTTAGATGAGTGAAAAATTGGATTTTTTCGCATCGCCACTTTTTGGCCCCAAATGATCTTGCAAATACCCTAGTTCTTTGCATCATTTTCATTGAAAAGTAAAAGGCTAGAGACAAGCTAGAGTTTTAAAGCCAGTTGTCAAGGACAAATCTATGGATAAAACTAAAGCAAGCTTTAAAGAAAGAATGAAATGATTTCTTGATCACGCCAAGAACAAGAAAGACAAGGACTTAGAAATGATCACAATCATGTCTATAAAAGAGAAAAGCTAATTCATTATGAATTGGTGGTGGTGAAAAGTGGAAGAATAGAAGAGGATGCAGAAGAGATTACTGGTGAAGTAAAAGACTTCATACAATCCTGATCAATCAAGCTAAAGAATAAGAGCTAAAGATTTCTACAAACACCGAGCAATAGAGCAACAATATCATCAAGAACAAATATGTGGAGCAAAAGAACAGAAAAGAAACATTGATCATAAAGGTATTGTGTGCTTACAATAGATCTAAAAATCTGCCAAGTTGAGTTGTATATGTGAATAGATCATTTACTGTTTGAATTTAACCATTGGATCAAAAAGTCTCTTAACTGAGCAGGATTTAAAAATCCTTTCTATATTGAGATACATCTCAAGGAGTATCAAAAGGTTTGGTCATGAAGATAGCATAGAGATGCCAGATATCAAGTGACAAATTACACGGGGTTTGATCATGAAGATAGTATGAGATACCAGATATCAAGTGACAAACTATTCTATTTAAATCCTCTAACAAGGTCACACCTAACAGTGTGTTTGTAACATTTAATAGGGTTGGATCTTCACCAAGTTCACTTCAGAAGAGTGAAAATTTTGGGTTACCAGTCCCAAGTGGTTTTTCCCTTAACAGGGTTTCCACGTTAAAATCCAAGTGTCAAATGTGTGTTTAAGTTCATTTCTTTGAGTCTTGATTTACACATTACTAAAACTAGATTATCAGTAAGATCACTAAGTTATTTACTATGTTTCGATAAATAAAAACTGCTTATCAGTAAAGTAAAGGATAAGGATAAAAAGGTGAACTCCGAGAATTAGTTATTTGTTAAAGAATTTTAAATGCATTCATCTTGTAAGGGAAGAAGATAACTAGAGGTTTATTGGATTAATTTTTGAGGCCACTGATTGATTCACCCCCCTCTCAATTATTTCTAACAACTTATGCCAAAGTCATCAAATACTTTGCAAAATTTTAGAAATTTGTTGAGGGAATAATCGATGAAAACAAGCTACTTAAGGATGTTGACACCAGATGGATCTCCTGACATGGACCACCTGAATGAGTTTTCTTAGAATATAAATACCTGGTTGGACTAATGTACGAACAACGTGCAATAGTCCAATGTAGTGAGCTTTTCTAAATAGAAAATATTTGGCTCTAGATTACTCGCATGCAAACGTATTTGTAAAAAATGATTTGAGCTAAAGTGAATGGAAATAAATAAATCAAATTTTGATTATCCACATTCACATATTGCACTTGTGTAGATAGAAGGTAAAATATAGCATTTGTTTTAGGCCATGTTAGTGTTCAAGAATCAAAGCCCACGAAACAACAACATTGATAATTTATCATAAAAGCTCATATTGCCCAAACATGACTAAAATGACCTATTCAAGAACTAACATTCATAGAATGAAGAAAAAGTGCACCATGATTTCAAAAATTCCTTTACTCATCGAAAAAAATTTGTAGAATTCAAAGTTTCTATCATTGTACAATAAATTAAAAATTGATAGTCCCAGCCTCTTACACAACAGAGCATATATATACTTGAAAGGAAGTGATGGTTACTAAAACTTAAGGGTTTCTCTAACAAATTCATTATAACAAAGAAGACAAAATTAATTTTTTATAACACATTGGCATTAGCGTAACCAAAAAAGTAATTTTATCATGAAATTCAGATACCGGAGCTTCATCAAATCAGATCATATTCAATAAATCTTTTATTTCGTTGAGGAATTATTTAGGTGCTGCTTTGTCTTCTTCTATCTAAAGCTTCATTAATATGTTGGGCAATTATGCTAAATCTCATTCTCCTTCTAGCTCAAAAACATCACTTTCATAACTACCATAGCTCATCTTAAACTCCCATATAGCTGTGAAGAGACTAAAGATGATATCGAATTGCTCAACTTCTTCCTCCTTTATATTAGGCTAGCAGACTGGTTGAGGATCTACATTCCAAAATTTTCCATCTGAGGAATTTTGGGATTAATGGGAAGTAGTACTGAGAGGGGAGGGGTGAATCAATACCTCTAAAACTTTTAACACTTTTCACCTTACTTCATTAGAAATCAATCTTTATTATATTACGAACCAAATTTGATGTTCTTTCTTATGCATGCAAGATTAATTTATAAAATTAACTGTATGTAACATTCATAGAAACATTCATGAAAGTAATGGACACATAACACAAGATATGATATCGCAAAAACTCCTATTAGGAAGTAAAAACTGTGGTGGGGATGACACCTACAAAACTTCACTATCTGCATATTGGAAGGGAGCCAGTTAAGGCTTACAATTTGATCACTTCTAATGATCTACCCTATTAGAAGTATTAATGTGGAGACCTGTTAGGATATACTCTATTAATAGCTTTAGCAACACTGATGTAGTGTGCACTCGGTTAAGAGATTTACAATAGGATTGTTAAATCCACCTTCCTTGAAAGGATTTCTTAAGTGTACTACACTTGTTAGAATATGTACAATATGTATGACCTGACTATATCCAATCTATAATTTCTGATCACATATCCATTAAATCTTACAGTATATGAATATCACCTATATAATTGATTTTTCCTGCTTGTCGATAGCCTTGGTTCTTGTTCTTGAAAAACTGATTTGATCTTTGTTTGTGCTTCTGCATGAATTCTGTTGTCTTAACCTTAGATGTTCTCATAGGCTACAATCATCATCGAACAACATATTCATAATTGATTGAGCATCTATTTATACAAGTTCTTTGACCTATTCTAGAATCACGCATTACAATGTTAACTCTAGATCCAAGGTATATAACTTGAACTTGATCCTTGAGTTTGCATGTTTTAAATCACTTAGACTTATAAAAACATTAATAATTACGTTGATTTTCCCTCATGTAATGGATTTAAAAATAAATCAAGAAGCTAAATATAAAAATTCAGTGATTTATCTGACGTGAAAGTCAGATCACTTTTTGTTGGATGTAACTGACTCTCGGTATCTAATTGTCGGTGTGAACTGAAATTCTATCAGTGTTCCTTCTTTGAACTATTTGTCGGGTTCCCTTGATCTATCGGGTTCCACTCTTGACTATTTTGTCAGGTTTCACTATTGGTTACTCATCGTGTTCCTTTGTCTTTTCTGTCATCAGTTAACACTACATAGGACCTTGCATCAGGATGCTTTGTACTTAGAAATATCGATAACCTTGGCATCGGATAGTGTTGTGCCCTGTCTGTCAGTGTAGTATTAGCCGATGGTGATTATCATGTTTTTCCTTCCATATACTAATAGAAAAATATAATGTCATCAAGGAAGTCCCATTTATAAAACCAAGTTAAATGACAGTGACTTGATATGCTAGAAATGAAAGTCTTCACCAATGAACAAATTTATTAAATGAAGCAATAATTAATTACGATTTGTTCTTCATTAATACGCATGTAATGAACAGTTGTAAAAAATCACCGATAAAGAATACTATTCACATTAAAATGTCCCTAAGTTTCCAAATTATTTATTACATTTATTTTGCATACAATGCAAAATTGCCAATACTACGTATCTCTACCACGTGGAAAAAATGATTCGCCAACAATTTTCAACTAATTTTGTGCCATTGCAATTGACTTGCCAACAACAATAATTTGATGTTTGCACGGGAAACAAAAAATTTGCCTATGTATTAACATTTGATTTCTACGAGTACCAAAACAATGCCACTATTTTGCTTCTATTTTTGAGAGCAAGAGGTCAAAAATTTGCCTATATAATTACATTTGATTTCTACAAGTACTGACAAAAATGCCAATATATTTCTATTTTTCCCAAGGGGGGTCTTAAAGTTATGACTGCCCAACCCTCTAGCTGTTGTCATTTGAAAAATTGGCCAGTGATGAAAGTGAGCTTAACCGACATAAAGTTATGCTATTTAATGACACCCACATGCAATTAGTCATTGTACTAGAAAAGTATTTCAATCTTTTTTATTCGGACACACTGAAGATAGAATCGATCATATTGCTTACAAATTATGCATATAGGAATATTTGGGGGACAAGGTAGCATACGTAGTATATGTCTTTTAAATTTTTTCTTCATTATCATATGTCTTTTCTCACATGCACTAATAAATTTTTTAATGTGGTCGTTCCAAAGGGATTTAATAATCTTCAACCTAGAAATCAAAAATAGAAATTGTAAGTTGATTGCGAAGCTGGGTACCTTTTCCAAGAGCAAGAAAAATAAATGTTGGCAAGAGGAAACCCCCATTGGCTAAATGAGCTCTCAAATTTGTGTCCCACTTGTCCCCTTTACAAGGAGACAATCCTATTAATATTATTCCTATAAATGCACTCAATCCTTTCCAGAGAAAATGGACAATCAAAGGTTGTGTCACCACAAAAAGGAAAATGCATCATTATAATAGACCCTATGGAGAAGGTCAGGTCTTGCTAAAATGATGTCGGTGTCCCCATCCCCTATATAACCGCACATAATATATAGAATGACATTTACATCTATCATTGAACGCACTAGTGTTTAAACCCAGAAATAATTTAGGCTACCATCAAAGCTAGCATTAAATTCATAAAATATGACTTTTCTTATCTAGCTTGTCCTTTACAGTTCAATGGAAAATAATGCAAAAAATGTGAACAAAGAGGTGATAATCACTAGTTTTCCCAAGATGTCAAACATTCGTAACAAAATGCAATTATAGATATTTATTATAAATAAAACTTCAAGACCACACTGGTTCTCTTTGGGCAGTTGCTTTTGACTAGGCCACAACATGCTTGCTAGAAATGCTTGCAAAAGAACTTTAGTTGTTGAAATTAGATGGTGAATCTGATAAAATCATTCATGGTGTCAATTATAATTACTATATTTTCAACCTTCTACTGTCTACTAAAACATACTCCTCCAAGAGCATGCTTAAAACAACAGTGACTAGAGTTGTCAAAGTTGAATTTGAAAGTGAGTCAAATCTTTTACTTGAAGAACTTATACTGATGTATGTTGCTCTCAAAACAACAACACCCAAACTTAGCATAAAAAAGAACTACATATCGATAACTGAGTGTGCAACCAAGGCACCTTGATCTCATGGATTTGATGGGTATGTAGGCAACCTGGAAAGAAACCAAAGCTTCTAGAGTCTAGGTCCCTTGAATATAGGCTACACTTTTTACTCCTCAACTTTAAAAAATACTATTATTTTGATTGACAACAAGAAATACTTTGCATTGTTCACCCCATCTACTTCTTTAAAATATCCATATTTTGCTTTCAAAATTTTCACTGCTCTATTCTTTTTGGCTTTATTGCAAGTGAGAATCCAATACCTACTTTTAAAGATTGCAACTCCAACAATCTACCTCTCATATCTACTCATTTTCTCAAACTCACCACTTCTTGCTCTGCCAAAAGCTTAACTTGTCACGAATTCCAACATGTAATTTTCTCCTCTCTATTACAAATATAAACATTTCTATGTAATTATCTAATACTTATGACCACCTTCTCTTGTAGGTTTCAATCCTCCTTATCATGTTTTCTATTGTGTAAGCTTCTTACTTGCCCTTTAAGTTCTTTCATTCAACTTACTAGAAATTTTATAATTTACATTCTACAGGTACTTTCCAAAACTACATGTTGCAAACTGTAACACATTATACTGGCTCTAGTACTTCATCACACTTTTTAGTTCTAATAGCTCTACTACACATGTAAACTAGTTTCATAAGATACTATACTTCTTTCAAAAAAAATTCATTCTGTTCAAATGTTATGAATATTTGTGTATC
Organism: Thuja plicata; assembly: GCA_018584345.1. Classification (NCBI taxonomy): domain Eukaryota; kingdom Viridiplantae; phylum Streptophyta; class Pinopsida; order Cupressales; family Cupressaceae; genus Thuja; species Thuja plicata. The sequence continues at coordinate 466,121 of MU225166.1, forward strand.
ATGAGAAAATGGAAGCACTTCCATTTTGGACTAGTTTAGCCATCCGAGTAAGTGGTTTGGGGTCATGTCAAGCACCTTGAATGGGTCTCTGACTTGGATCTGGGTTTCCCCCCTGTTCTACCCCATTTTCCACTTCTCTCCGGCCTATTTTTGGTATTCGGACTTGCAAATCTGAGATTCTTGACCTCAGGTTCAAAGTCAACCTTCTGGGTCAAGGTCGAGCTTGACCCTGACCTAGGTCAAAGTTGACCTCAATTCTGACCCAGGGTCCATATTTCAAGTTTTCTGGGTTTCCAGATATCAGGCTTCAGAAAGATTTAATTCTCGCTTCCGGGTCAGCTGTTTCGGTCTCCGAAGTAATGAATCTTGAAATTATATTTAATATAGGTCCACTTCTAGGGGTATAGGCCTAAATGGAATTTAATTCTCCTATGTTGGCCTCTCTAGAAGATTGTTCCCTAGATTTTTATATAAGGAAGCTTTCTCCTCTCATTTTCATCTAAGCAATCCTAAGAAATTCTAAGCACATCTAAGACTTGAAAGGATAAGCACTAAGCACTTGGAGGCATACCTATGCAAGCAAGAATCTATTGAAGCAAGCATCTACATCTAAGCATTCAAGCACCTTCAAGCATTCCATCCATCAAGGAGATCCATTAGAAGCCATTGAAGGATTCAAGTTGAATGGAGCTCTCTTGTTGAAGATCTCTCCATCCACATTCATCCAAGCTTCTTCCTATTCAAAGATCCATTCAAGATTGGTGTTGAAGATCTAAAGACAATTGATTTGATACATCTTTACATACCTACATTCTACATTCTACATTCATTTTGGAGCATACATTCTTGTGGATCCAAGGATTCAAATCCTCCACAAGGGTTTTTATACAAGCAAGGTGAATTCATTTATTTACTTTATTTATTTATGTAATTTCAATTATATTTTAAGGTTAATTCCAAAATTGGGGTTTGACCAAGGCAAACCCCTTCCCCCCAGCAAACAAACCATTCTTTTAGGGATAGGTTCAGAACAACGAATTGCGGGTCAAAGGCGACATTCATTTTTGGGTTAGAGGAGACATTATTTTTGGGTCAAAGGTGACATTCATTTTTGGGTCAAAATCAGAACTGAGCTAGATTCGGAAAAGATTTCTGGGTTTTCTTTGTCTCTATATTTTTATTCCAGATTTGGTTGCAGAATTTCTGGAAACTCAGTCTAGACACCCGAAAACAACATTATTTAGATCTGTTACATTTTGAGGTTAGTACTTGTCTTCAATTCATTTCAATTAAAGTCTTAATCTTTCTAGATCTATTACACACTCTTTTCTATAAAATGAAACTTAGGGTTTTTCTCTTTATCTTTATTCTTAATAGGTTGATTCACTTATGTATTGATCCTTTCTTTAGGTTAATCAATTTGGATCTTCCCTTTATGAATTTAGGGTAAAGGAGGAAATCCTATCTTCCCACATCCTACACACATCCCACATACATTTCCATCTATTACATTTAAATAACGCATAACATTAAAATTTTTACCCCTTTACATTTTGGTAAACATTTTTATTTGTTACAATTTGCAATTTCTTTCTACCACACACATTAGTGTGTTTATTTCAATAAACCCCCATCTTAAAATATACTTCTTTGCACATGATAATGATTAGTAGGTCATTGTCACTAATTTCATGGTTGATTTTAAAGAACACAAAAACAAAGACCACACAAACGTTGTTCAAAATGATGTGGTTGTTATTGTTCCCTTGACAGTTGCCATTGTTGAAGGGCTTACATTGTGCAACTCGATTGCCACAGAGATCACAATATTCAGGGATTCAGATGGGCCCCTACATTGAGAGGCTTGGTTTAAAGAAATAATTTTTTTTGCTTCTGATAACACTTAGATAATATGTAGCTTTGGATGACCTTATTTTTTGTATCATGTAATTGATCTTCGACAGTATTAACTTTAGTTTTGGTCTTGCATTTCACCATTACGTTATACTTTGAGGGAAAAAGTGATGTAAAGAACCTTACTTATAATTAATACAAAAAAGAATGTAGTTTTTCATTTCTCTATGCATAAATATATCTTTTTAAAAAAACTTGTATATTAAAGGTGTTGAATTCTTCGTAATTTATCGTTGTTCTTATTTTAATGCTTGTTGTGTTTCTAGTAATAATGGTCCAATCTCTAAATGTCTTATCCAATGTTTCACATTCTATTTCTTTATTTAATTTTTTATCATGTACATCAAAAAAAATTGTAAACTAAGGTATAGGTTATGTTTCCTATGACGATCGTTGAAGTCTAATTAAATTTAATATAACAAAAATCACCAACTTTTTTCTTCCCAAAAAAGTGATTCAAAAATTGATAAAAGGAAAAACAAAACACAATTAATAATTTCATATTCGTTATTGTAACCTATTGAGTGGACAAATTTAATTTTAGTAACTCTAGTTTTGGCCTTAAATCTATTCAGTGGACAAACGTTTAGTTTCAGTAACTCTCGTTTTGGGCTTATAAGTGTTAATGCCTGGGAAAGATTAAAGTGAAAAAATACACAAGATTGGGAAAGTGCAGCGCACAGGCAGTCCTGCCCAGTCATACTTAGACACTTCAATCAAAACTATACCGCAATAGAAATTTCATCACTTGATCCAAAGATAACCAGATTGATTAAGCTATACTGGATTGAGAATAAATATTTGAACCAATCCACATTTTTAGCAGATATTCAGCATCGATTTCAGGCAATGTGGCACAAGAAAGAAAGGGAAAATTTCCTGCACTAAAAGGCAATTTTTCTGAGCAAGTGAACCTGTTCGTCGGGGCCATGCCAAGCTGCTGGTATGACTAGAAAACAATGGGCAACAGAAACAGCGTTGCGGTAGTCATGTTTAGGATTTTAAGTTCCCACAAAAGAGATTGTCAAGTTTTTTAAGAACATGCGCTAGTCGATCGGATAGGCTTCGCAAAAAAAAAAATTTGCTACTCGTTACATAGAAATATAGCTTTGCAGGTTTTGTACATAAGAATCCCTTCACTCTTTTTCTCACAATGCCTCGATTTCTTGAACATGCTCCAAATTGGTGGTGATCAATGCATGGTTGAGCGCGGGATAATGATTGAAAATATTGGGCGGGAGTGAATATTTAAAATTAACCGCAACAGTGACAGTGACCGGTCAGAGTGAAAAGGACCGGTCAGAGTGAAAAGGACCGTAATGGAAAACTAAATAGTGGAAGGAAGCAAAGTGAGCTGGAAAAATCTAATGGAACAGGGTAACAGCTAGGCCCACGAGCCACCTAAGAGGTCAAACCTTAGTGTGTGCTCTTTAAGGCTGGCCCAAGAATGCATGCCTCTTTCCTATTCCTTGCTTCCTCTGCTTTTTTAGCCTTGGAATCTATCTCCACTACGAAATCATTGAAACTTCTTACCAAAGGAAACTCATTTTGCGAGTAAGGAGAAAAATCTCATATAAACTAGAATATATTAATAAATTGTTTAATAGATTTCACCTGCCACTTCTTTTAATGCGTTTGTTTAGCTTCGTAAGATAGGTATATTGTAATTACGTCACATTGAAAATGTGAGAATGAGATGGGCCTGCGTTAATGTCAATTTTGTAAAAATAGAAAATGAATAAACAGAACATACATAGCTGCTACAACAAAGAAAGGAGATTTATTATGTCACATTGAAAATGTGAGAATGAGATGGGCCTGTTTTAATGCCAATTTTGTAAAAATAGAAAATGAATAAACAGAACATACAAAGCAACGAGATTTATTAATATACATTCAAATGGATTGCCATACCTCTTATTTATAGAGAGTTTTACATCACAGATAAATAAGAGTTCAACTACAAATCAGACTCTTAACAAACTTTCATCAGTCTATCGATTTTAAAGATGTGAAAATTATTTCAGTTACAATTTTATTTCAACTACGTATCTGAACATTCTCTAAGTTCTAAACAGCCTAAACTCAAAGTTCTACCTAACCAATTCTTATTTCTTGGATCGTGATTTTCTAACTGCTACAATCTTCTTAACCTCTGCATGTGATAATCAACACTCTCAGTTTAGTTTTGATGGGAGAAATTAACGTCTGCCAATGCCAACACTCCCTGTTAATTTCAACCATAGATACTACAACATTCACCAAACACCAAATTCTTTGCTCCCGATCATTGTCTTTTGTTTCAATTATATCAAGCCTTTAGACTTACTCAAATTTCAAACTTCAAACATTATAAAAAATTTTCAAGTTCAGATCAAACTTAGGAAATTCCATCATTCACTTGGGATGCTCTAACCACAAGCTCTGGAAAACATGATCTCCAGTCCATTGTAGGTTCAGGTGTGAAACCCTTATACACTGTCAAAACCTCCCATTGACCCACACTGTGGGTGTTTGGAGATCCAAACTTTACTATGCTCTCCTGCACTATGTAACTAGGATCTCCTGCCCTATTACATACACAGATTTAAAGTCAATGCTTCAAAATGTAACCATATCATTCTCTTATGCATTGACAACTATTTCAAGTGGATTCACTCTGAGGGGGAGGGGGATGAATCAGAGTGAAGAAATTTATTTTTCAAATGTAACACTTTACAACTTTTGCCAATATTGAATACCAAAACAATAAATGATGAATTTGTTAAGCTCATGTACTACTTCACTGAAAATGAAAGTGATCGTCCAATATAATGGCACATCATGTGTGCAAAAGTCCCCAAAAGACATAGGTGGACACGGATCTAATGTGTCTACAAGTAGTGCTTAGAAAGGATGTTCAACTAAAACAAAGGACAAAAAATAAAGAAAAACTTGAAAAAAAAATTGCACGCATGAGTAGTGCATGAAATCACCTTTACGATGAATGCTTTGTTTTCCAAAGCTGGACTCCAGATGTCCAAGTTAGGGTCATGTGAAGAAAAGTGCCTATTAGGGCCAAAAGGTGAAAAAAATGGCCCACACCTCTTATGTTCTCGGGGGCATGGGTTTGGTCCGTTATGGAACCATCAGCTCAGCATGTCAGAAAAGAGTGCCCCTCCCAAATGGAGAGGGCCCAAGAAGAGTTGATTGGATGTTTGGGTCTGATGGTAGCTATGCATGCCACCCCCATCACATCTAGAAACCATTGAGGGAAAAAGTATAAAATTGAGAGACAAAATGTAAATCAACAAAGAAGTGGACACAAACAAGGCCATTACAAATGAAGGAACAAATGTCTTACCCACTACAAAAATGGAATAAATTCCAAGGCCTTAGCATTCATGCCATGATCTTCTTGGAAAGATGAAGAATCACCGACTGGAAATGAAGAAATGTTGGCCAAAGCAGTGAGTCTGCGCAGGCAATACTGGCAGATGCAATCCAATCCTCCCTCTCAGAGAACGAGGCAGGTCACCGCAAGTTGACCAAACTCTCTATGCATGCACACCATTCATTGTCCTTGCAGCATATGGATGGAAAATGATCATTACAAAATAACAGGATGGAACCAACTGGTCAATGAAGCGCGTTCTTGCAAAGATTGCCAAACTCAGCCAGTGGGCGACGAGCCTTCACACCAACTACACTAAAATAGTTTGACAAATCAATAGAGACCCACATGGGTCGTAATGTGTGAGCCTTTCTGTAAATTTTGATCCCCTATGGTGGCAAGACAATAAAATATCATTCAATGTAAGCGAATGACAAACTCAGATGTCAACAAACTTATCCGGTTGCAGTGAAGAAAAGAAAGATAGCAAAAGGTGCTGAGAGAGATAGACTCACCAATAAATTCGCTGAGGAATTGAATGTCGATCCAATAATGGAGACCAAAAGCCATTTTGTGAAATAAAGTTGCGTTCAAAAGATGTCCACCAGCATATAGCACGTTCTCACAAATTAGCTTTCCACATCAAAGCTCCACGAGCATGTTACTCTTAAGTCACAACTGGACCCATGTTAGGTAGGAACACCAAGTCGCCACCCTTAGAGTAGGACCTGATCTGATGAAAAATCTGTTGTTGACGATGACAAAATCTGCAAACCAAATGAACTACTCGGTCCGAGACAAGGAATGGTAGTTTTCGTACTGGTGATGGAGTGCATAGAGAGTAAAAGTGTGCTGGATGGCACAACCACTTTTTGTTCTGCAACCTTCACTATTAGGATTATCTCAACTAGCAAGTTGCAAATCTCATACTTGTCAACCCTCACTGTTATCAATATGCTTCTTTTTAATTCACTATTCCTCTATATTTGACGCATACACATACTCCCTTATGTAGGGATACATTAGAATTTAACATTCAATCTCTCATTTACAGTTGCATCAAACTTGCAACTGTTTCTAAACAAACCCTCAAACATGGGTAGAAGATTTTTACTTTAGTGCTTCACAAAAGATCCTCATAGTTGTAGATGCACAGTTTCTTCAACTAAAATTTTTCTATTTATATTCATAAAAGGAATGAACTAATACCACAATCATAATCTAAACCCTCTGTTAGGTTTAACAAAAATTAAACTGAATAATCCGTTGAATCCAACTATCATATTTGAAACTGATTGCTCAAACTGAAAAATGAACAGATGTCTTTGTAAAACTTGCCAACCGTCTTAAAAACTTTCATAAAAAGAGAATGCTGTCAACAATTCTTCAAATGACTTCCCAGATGATACCAAAAATAAATAACATTTGTGAGGTAGTACCAGTTACAAAGAATGACTTATGTTGATGCCGAAATGAATCAAGAAACTACTGAGGGTAAATACAAATTTGAAACCCCCAATTTTTTTCATCACAGCATTTCAAATTAGATTCTCCAGAAGATTCAAATGCGAATAGTTTTCATTCCAGAAAAAATGGCTTGAGTTCTTCACTAAGGATTCATACCTGAGGTTTCTTAGTGCAAATAATTGAAAATATCCAAACCTTAAAAGATCTCTTCATGAGAATGTGCCTCAATGATAGCATAGCACATAATAGAAATGATCTCAAAAAAAAAAACCTCCAAGAGAGTATTCCTAAGGATGAAAAACAAAGAGTTACCCGTGAAGATCATGAGCATAAATCTACAAAAAAAATGTTCTTCAATCTTACCATGAATCCCATCAAAAATGAAGAGCACAGACTCAAGATTCATATAGAAAAAACCCACAACCTGTTGAGCACCAGAGATGTACATTTTCTTAATTTGTGAAGCACACAGTGGTTCCCTGAATAGGGTTTTGAAAGAGGACACCAAATGATGCAAAAGAAACATCTTTACAAATTCCCTAATTCAATAATGAATACCTTTTGTCATCGAGAAAGACATCAAAGGAACCCACGAAAGTTAATAATGAGTTTTGATTTTAACCATGCTCAAGTCAAACCTCAACGTGTCCCATGAGTTATGCAATGCAAGAAACTTAAGTGGCCCACATCTAACAAGCCACATCACCATGTCGTGTCATCAAGGACAAAACAATCAGATCAACAACAACTTCCATCTTCGTCCACTTTTTGGATCTCATTTTTTTTTGAAAACATCTTTCTTACTTTTCTCTACCGACTTCATTTATGTTATTTCACACAATCTTTACTTTTTCTCAACCTAGATACTTATTCATTTTTTTTTTTTAAGAATGAATTAATAAAGACAACAAACTATGACATATCCAAACTTACAATCTCCTTTCTATTATAATACTTCACTCTTTTATTGACAAGTTGCTTCTCATCATCAACCTAAATAGATCTTAGATGCTCCTTGCAAACCTGAATATTTTTTTCTTATTTTTTTACCTTCTCTTTGACATCATATCTATCTTTATACTTCAATAATCCCATGGATCTAACCTTCTTTGATACAAAATATAGAGATACAAAGGAAAATAGGGGTAAATAGAGCAATGTGCTACACCACAAGCAAATAGAAATTTTATTGATTATTCTGCTTAAAAAAAGAGATTACATCATCGCTTTTTATTATAGAGGACTACAGATTATTCACCTTAATTTCAAAATCTAAAGTGAACTCCTAACTCTAATATATGGATATCCACTCCATCATAAGTCATGCAAAAAAATACAAGTACCAATTATCGAATAGATGGGAGGATGCAATGTAAAGAGAACAGATCAAAGACTCTTCCTAATTGTTGCTTTCATCGATGGAAATGGTGGAGACAAGAATTCTAATTGAGACTTGAGAAGGAGAAATTACCATCTACCAACACTCCCCCTTAATTTCTACCTCAAATTCTACTACATGTACTACCCCTTATCAATTCTGAAATAATTTATAGTTTACTATAAACTTTTACATACATGAAGTGGTTTATAGCTGACTACAAAATTTGCGCACTAGTTCTTACTGACCAAAAAAACTCATCAACAAATCTAAAATCTTCAAACTCATATTGAATCTAGGAATTCCCATCATTCTCTTCGAATGCTCTAACCATGAGCTCTAGGAAAATTGATCTCCAATCCATTGTATGTTCAGGTGAGAAACCCTTGTATTTTCTCAACACTAACTACGAGCTCTGGGACACTTGATCTCCAATCCATTGTATGTTCAGGTGTGAAACCCTTGTATTTTCTCAACACTTTCCATTGAGCCACACTGCGCGTGCTTGGAGATCTGAACTTTACATAACATGGTTTCAGCTGACCATAAACTATCACATGCATGAAGTGGTTTCTGCTAAGCACAAAAAACCAAAGACTTCAATTTGTGCAACCAAACGTTCTTTTCTCCAATTCTTACACATATTCTATTACTACTTCATTTTTTCTTCATTTTTTCCTCATTCCCGTCTTCACATAATTTGAATCTTTCAATATTTGCAATCACTACATAAAATTTCTTCAGGTTATACAAATCCTTTGATTGGTTTCCCTTTGTAACTTCTTCAATCTCCAAATTCTTTCCCTAAGCGGCTGCTATCTCCACAATTTCCTTGTGCCTTGTTCAATAATTTCCTTGATGGGCCCACAAACAACAAACTCCCTTGGACTGTGGCCTTTACAAAGGCTGGCAATTTCCTTCACTCTGTGCGTCTTCCTCTGATGGCTTCAAATTCTTTAGTGGCTCTTTTCTATAGTGATCAACTTCTCCTTGGACCATATATGAGTTCCTATCCTCTCCTTGCTGCGATTTTCTCAGATTTCCAATCACCTCCCATCCTTTAGTTGCGGCTTACAATGGAAGTGATCTCCTAAATAAATTTTGGCATCCTTAGCTTCAAATTTTATACTTCCACAATCTTCTTTCAATCAGCTACTGTTGTATCTTTTCAAGCTCCCCCTTAAACTGCAATCAAAAGTAAATTCTTTTTCTTTTCCAAACTTGATAGTCTCAAATAATATATACAATCTCCCTCTGTTTACAACCCCTTTTTTTAAACTACTTGACTAATCAATAACTACACCTATATCTTATTCCATGTCTTGACTTTATACCGACAATTATAGATTTCTTCAATCAACTTGATCAATGCAAAAACTTCTGCAAACATGACAATCTTAAGAAGTCAGATTCAACTGAACTTCAATTTAGATTTGAGCGACTCTTTACCTTTCGATGATGTTTGTTTTTCATGATGTCTTTAGATCAACACCCTCTTCTTTCTCATGGAAGAAATCATTTAAACATAATGGCAAATTTGTTATGCGGCTTTAGTGACTACAATAGTATGTTATACACCCCTATTTTGTTTGGAAACTTCAACAAAATGCTTAATCCTTCTTGCTTACAACTATTGCTACATAAAGACCACACTCTTCACAACTACGCTCTATCAATATTATGTCCAAGATCTTTTCCTCATAGCTCTAATACCAAATGTAAAAATAGAAAATGAATAAATAAACAAAACATGCAAAGCTACTACAATAGAGAAAGGAGATTTATTATTGATCCATTCAAACTTATTAAAAAACCTTTCATTTATAGAGAGTTTTACATCACAGATATATAAGAGATCAACTACAAATGACCATCAATTTTGGAGATGTGAAATTTATTTCACAGTTACAATTTTATTTCAACTACAGATCTGAACATACTCTAAGTTCTAAACAGCTTAAACTCAAAGTTCTAACTAACCGATCCTTATTTCTTATTTCTTATTTCTTGGATCATGATTTTCTAAGTGCTACAATCTTAACCTCTGCATGTCAATTTAGTTTTGATGGGAGAAATTAACATCGGTCAACAAATTTTACTGCTCTCCGATGATAAATATATGAATGTACGTTTAATACATCTACTAGAATTTACTCAAAAATTGGTGTCACTTACTTTACAGTACAAATTTAAACATGATGTATTATATCTTGGTAAGGTGATCATAAACAACTTTGTGTTGTGATGTCGACTTCCTAGTTTGGTGAAAGATCATGAAAATTCCTTGCTAAAGAAAGAGGTAAAAGATCTGGTACGCCTATTATAATTTATTTTTTTGGTTCTCTAAGAAAGCATAATCGTGAAAACCGTGTTTCTGCCTTTTCCAAAGAAGTTATTCATGGAAACTGTGTCCTTAAATCCTCAAGGAATTAAGAAACAGGAGGAAGCAAATGAACTAATTCCTTACAATTATTTGTCAAAAATAAGATAATGTTGGATTTGAAAGGATCATTGTCTCCTTGAATTTCTAAGGTGATCACCTCATAATGTGAAAATAGAAGATAAACAGAACCTCCTCTCTTTTTTTTTTTTAATAAGCAAGGCATATCTAAAGTAGCGGACACAACTTTTAGAAAAATATATTCGAGTTAAAATAAGACGGTGAACTTATTCATTTATAACTCTTATTATTAATAGGATTCTAAAATATAAGATACTTCTTAAATTTTTTCATTTATTATATTTTGAAATTTAATTATGAGAGATAATGTTATATTATTGAATAAGATAGTTGATGTCATATACATTATAGGAAATAAATTTATTATTAAGATAGAGGCATTTATATAATCAACAGTAATTTTCTAACGAGTTGATGTTTTATTCTAGTATTTTTAGTTTTTGATTGCTGGTAAAAATAGGTTTTATGGGGACCCAAAACCCCTTACAATTAAAGAAAAAAGATAAGCAGAAAAATATAGACTAAATAGAGACAGGATTGGGTATCAGCCCGCAAACCCAGACAAAGACAGAAAGCCAAAGAGAAGAGCCAGAAACCAGCTAGAATCTCCGAAAACCAGAAACCAAAAGATGAAGTGCCAAAAAATAGGGGAACACTAGAGCTAGGCCAACTCTAGGAGAGTGCCTTCTACTTCCTTCTTTGCTTCTACAACCTTTTTTATGGCCGTGTTGAAATCTGACTACTCCAAAATCCTGTCAATGATTTTCTTCTTCCTGGCTGAACGCGTGCGCTTTCCCGGACCACCGTATTCATTATCATCTTTGTCTTCATGGATCTTCATAGTGGGGGAATCCATTTCAGATTTAATGGAGTTAAAACACTACATAGTAGTACCCATGAAGACATTATTGTCCTTCATGTGTTTTTTCACCTTATTCTCCAAGGTGTCTATTTCCTCCTAGAGAAGATGGACATTTTGCTCATGCATATCCACCAGCCTAGTAAAAGGATGTCTTAGAGGAAGCAGGGATATGGTCCTTATCACCATTGTCTTGACCTAGAGATTTTGCCTCTTTCTGTTCGGAATGCACCTCCATATGAACCTTGAGCTTCAAAGAAATAGGGATGCCATGCTCTTCCAAACTCGCGTAGTTTACCAAAATGGGAACTTTTTGACCTCCCACATCCTCATCAATAGCCTCAGAATTTTTTTTTTCCTTAACACTGTGGGCTTCCTAAGTTTTAACTTCTTCCTCAAAAGAGGCACTCACCGAGACAGAAATAGACTCTTTGTTGTCGTCATCAGACTAGGAGAGAGGAATGTAGTCAGACTCATCATAGCCATCAACACTCCCAACATCTGAGTCTGTGTCCATACCTGTATTTTTCTCAAACTTCATATTTTTAACAGTCAATTCCACCTTATCATCTCCAACCCTATGTCATTTTCCAGCCTTAGCAGAGCCCAAGTCTTTTGGGGAAATAATTAGAGAATTGGAGGCCGTGACCTTTTTAATATGTTCAACAATTAAGAGAATCAAGCCCTCATGCAGAATGAGCTTACTATCTTTCTGCCTATGGTCAATAATGCTATGACAGAGTGAATGCTGCAAGTAGAATGGGAAAGATATTCTCACCTTATGACAAAAATGACCTAGCAACACAAAGTGATAAGAATGGGCCCTTTTGTATCCTCCATCTAAAGACACATAATCCATGATCGTCGTAAGAAATTTGGCCAAAAAACCTTTAATGGATCTAATATCATAACACCCACCAGAATCCTTCACCAGACTATCTACTTTCGCTCTATCTTTTGGGAAATGCTGAATGGCCTTCTGGGAGATCTTTTTATCTCTGTAAAATTTTATACCTTTAGTGTTTAAGCCTGTAACCTCCGCTATCAAATCTTTAGTGATCTTAATGGCCATCCCTGATCACCATAGTACCATCCTTCCATCTTTCCACAAAAGCATTCATGACAGCGTCTTTGGAACCATGAAGGCACTCCATATAGTTAGTGAGGCCTCTTTTTTTAAGTTTATCTAAAATGTCAGTTTGGGTTTTCCATTTGTTACAATTTTTTAGCTCCTTTCTATTTAACCCACCCCAAATGATACCTTGAAGATAGCTAACAATGGTAGAAGAGATATAGAGGTAGAGTAAGAACGCCAAGCTCAAATTTCAAAAATCACCAAAGAACGCGTGTCTACATTTAACCTTCTTAAGAAAGACACACATTTACAAAATCCTATTACCCTTAATTAACGAAAGTCATAAATTCATGAGAGCCTTTTTACATTTACCAAATCTGCTCGTTTTCTATTAGTCAGATCATATACCAACTTGGCCCTCACTTCAACCGTCAAATCAATAACTCCATGCTAGGTCATGATACCCTTGGCCTTGACTACAATATTCGCCAGCTCATCAATTGTACAGTTCGCTTCCTTGAAGGTATGCAAAATGATAACATTGGAAAAGGAATTAATGATTAATGACGCCTCATCAATAATCGCTTTGATAGACCATGATGGCTTTGTTGTCCTTTTAATGCAATTTAAGATATTCATTGAATCACCTTCGATCCAAACATTTGAAGGCATAGATTTATTGATTAGCTCAAGAGTTTGTAGAAGGGTCATTTCTTCCGCCACGTGATTGGATTGGAACCCGATCGGGAAGGCTAGAGCCGCAAGACAAATTGTGTTGTCATCATGGATAAGACCACCGCAACCCACGGGGCCTGGGTTTCCCTTCGCAGCACCATCGAAATTGGCTTTAACCTAGCCAATTGGAGGGGAAATCCAGATGGCATTCTCCTTCCTGGATGGAGATAGAGCCATAGTGCTATTCAAAACTCCAACATTGAGATCGAACACTTCTCTACTAAACAAATTACCATTCTCTTTGATGCTTCTTTTAATTTTTTCCACTATGACCACCGGAGGAGAAGCCTTATCATGAAAAACTCTGTCATTCCTTTCGCGCCAAAGTTTCCACATGATGTGAGGAGCTATAATATTCCACAGAGAACTTGCAATAGGAACAACAACATTCCTCCATTACATGAAACAATTCTCTATATTTTTTGGCAACATCCACTGTATATTCCATCTTTGCAAGGTAAGACACCATACATCTTTGGAAAAGCTGCAATCAATAGCCAAGTGGATAACCAATTCCTCCTCTTGAGTCTTTTATCCCAAACCAGACTCCAAAAAGGAAGAGGTTCTAGGGTTTTAATCAAGATCTCAGAAGCAAAAGCCACCCAGTGGAGACCTGATGAAGCTTTCCCCAAATAAACATATCTTCCTTCAAATTGTCCACTTTCTATACATTCAAATCTAGCACGAGAGGTTTGTGTGAGAAATCAACATCTGAGAGGTCAACCCAGTTCTGATTATGCCAATAATTAGAGACATACAAACCCAATCTTAGTTTACAAAAATCAATAATAGGTTGAAAAGAAGGAATGGAAAAGAGAGGAAGATCTTTTTCCCAGCAATCATCCCAAAACAAGATTTTCCTGCCATAGCCCAAAAGCCACTTGGCTCCCTTCAAAGCTGTCTTCTTAGATTGCTGGATACTATAATTGGTAGGTGAAGGAATCATGCAAACTTAGAGATAAAAATAAAGAGTTAAAGGGAAAGCTAAAATTGTTTGATGAGATTAATAAAAATAATGAGGAATTATAATAAAGATTAAAATTGTTTAATGACATTGAGAAAAGAAATGAAGAATTAGTGAAAAAATGAAGAAATTAGAAAAGGAGAATTGATTGTTGAAAGTAGAGAATGAATGTTTAAGGTTGAAACTATTATTTCATGATGCTTCTTGTAGTACAGATGATTTGAATTTGGCATTTAATAAATGTGTTTTTTCCTAAAGTTATTTGTAAAAAAGAGTGTAATGATGAACATATAAGGTGTAATCATAATGCAAATGCTTTTAGTTGTTTTGATGGAAATATTGGTTTGAAGATTATGAAAAGACTGGGTTTTGAAGGTAAAGGACTAGGAAAGAATGAGAAAGGAATGAAGAACCCGATTGAGCCTATAATTAGGCCAACATATGAGGGCCTTGGATATGGCACATGAAGAAGAAAAAATGATATAGATACAAGTAAATTAGTTCAAAGAATGTAGATTGTGCAAGGGTCACATTGTAATAGAAAGGGTCATACAAAGGATAGATGTTCGGACTTACATCTGTGTCGTATTTGTGGTTTGAAGAGTCATTGTGAAAAGACATGTTGGAATAGAGAGTGCAAGAAGGATTCTATGGTAGGTTGCATGAAAATAGATTGCGGATGGAGCTATGGATTGAGCTCGCAAAAGATTCCAGGTATGATCAGAAGCTTGTTTAAGTACAAATATTCAAGTGTACGAAAATAAATAAATCTAGAAAAGTTTGAACGTTCAAGGAGGATAACAAATGGTTTGAGTAAATCAAAATCATTGTCTAGCAAGACGTCCATAGAAAGTGAGTTTTCAGAAAAATCATTTTTTTTTGCTTTAAAGAATTAAAAATCAAAGATTTGAAGGACTGTCGTAATAGTTGGACAAAAATAAAGGCATCGTCAGATTGAATGGCATTTTGTATCAGACAAAAGAAAGGATTTTGATAGTCAAGAATGGATATCAGAATGAAGATAACAGGCAAGAGAAAAAGGAATTTAAATGCCATAACATTCGTGATCGAACGTAACAAAGGAAAACACTTATGTAGTATTGTAAACTTTGATGTAGTTAGTGGAAGAAATTAAGGGGGGAGTGTTGGCATGTATTAATTTCTTCCACCAACATATGCAGTAGTCAAACAATGTTTTTAATGAGATAATGTTTCCCATCTATAATATTAATTATGAAAGCTTCCCACTGTATTCTAGATGCTTTTGCCACCGAATAATTTGAGAATTCTAGAGAATTACTAGGTCCTCTATAAAAAGATAGATGTTTTTTATTTTTATTTTTATTTTTATCGAGGACCATTTTCATAATATCTGTCTACATAATTTGTGTTTATGTTTATTTATTAGTTGGATCCAATCCATCCACCCCTTCATCTATAACCACACTGCATGTACTTAGAGAGAAAAAGTCAATTTGAAGGGGCTGAATCCTGGGCTCAATCCTTGTGGGATACCATTTGGTCCCAAATTAAACCTTCAGCGAGAACAAAAAAAAGAGATAATCCAAAGCAAAGCACATGGGATAAAACCTAATTCGATTAATCAGTTCGTTAAAATTTTAATAACGATCATTTTTAGGCAGGTGGCAGTCCAGATCCTTGGGCTTTTGAATTTGTGATTATTTATAAAGTTTGAGATCATTTCTTTCTGAAATTAGAAAAACCAATTCTAATTTTTTTCCATTTCCAAAACAAAGAAAAGTGAAGATGCATCCTAATTAAATACCTTAAGTACCATCCTTCCCCTGCACTGCATTAGCAGGCTTCAATTTTCTTCCCACACTAAACAAAAATCCTAACAATAACATGAGCTACGCTATTAAATTATTACATATAATTTATTTTTCAATAATAATTTGCAAAATCACATCCAAAAATTGAGTGTGCTAGGCAGTAAAAAATGAGAACAATAAACAAAGGTAAACTGTCCACTACCTAAAATAAAAAGAAAACGTGTTCAACAGAAGTCACATGAAACTCTATTTAAATTTTGTTTTCTAAAGGTAATAAAGTCACATGAAACTCTATTTAAATTATGTTTTTAAATTATGTTTTCTAAAGCTAATAACAGAGGAAGCAAATGAACTAATTCCTTACAAACATTTGTCAAAAATAAGTTAATGTCGGATTTGAAGTGATCGTTGTCTCCTTCACTTTCTAAGGTGTTCGCCACACAATGTGAAAATAGAAAGACAACCTCCTCTCTTTATTTTTAATAAGCAAGGCATATCTAAAGCAGAGAACATAACTTTTCGGAAAATATAGTCGAGTTAAAAAAAATGGTAAACTTTTTTATATATAACTCTTATTATTACAAGTTTTCTATATTATAAAATACATGTTTTTAAACTTTTTTCATTTATTATATTTTAAAATTTAATTATGAGATTTAATGTTATCTTATTGAATAAGATAGTTGATGTCATTTATATTATTCAAAATAAGTTTATTATTAAGATAGAAGTATTTATATAATCACCATTAATTTTTTAACAAATTGATGTTATATTCTAATATTTTTAGTTAATAAATGTATTCATTTTATTTGTCCAAGAATCTCCTAGATCATTCGTGAATTCATCCTTTAAGAGTATTGGAATAATCACTACTAAACCCATTTATCTTAGCCTAATAGAAAACATTTAATAATCTATTTTCTTGGGTTAACTACTCATTTTCTTTGATTTTGTTACAATTTTAAGGATCCCAATGGGCAAAAGGTCTCTAAAATGTAATGAAACTCAATTAATGTATTTAAAAAAACTAACACATTCTTAAAAATTTATAAAATAATAAAATAGAAGGTCGCATATAAATTAAATTTGTAAATTAGAACAATACTCATTTTTTTGGATGAATTATGACCTAAAATATGTGTCCTCAGCTATGAATTCACCACAAACCTCTAAACATGTTCTCTTCACTAAGTAGAGATCAATTGTTCGTACATTGTGACAACTAATTGATTGGGAGGCATTAGGCATTTTCAACGAAACTATTTAACATATTGTAGAGTCCAAATATCCATTTCATTTTTTATTTTTTAATTATCAAGGTAAATACTGTCCACTAAATTATTAATTTTTTAACCATATTATCCAATTTATTACATAATTATACCTAAACTATTAATTTTATGTAATTATAATTTTTAGTCAATCTAAATAAACTATTAAAGAAATACGAGTTCCCTTCAAAATATTTAAAATATATGCTTTTTATAATAGAAAATAAATAAAACATTGTAGTAAAAAAAATATATTATAATAAAAAGTAATTAAACTTGTTTAATTATAATTAATTTATTATTTAACCTAAAATTTACAGCCCAAGTCTTTGTAGACTGAAATCAAGAAATATTTAGTTACATTGTGTGTTCAAAGATACCCTCTTTATTAGAGATGATTTTTTTGTAAATCGCATTATATGTTGCCCTCATAATAATATTGTGGACAAAGCACTTCAAAGACATCATGTTTCCATCAAAAACCATAGGAGATCAATCGAATGGGGGCTCAATATAAACCATAGGCTAATGTTGAACTGTCTATTGACTATTTCCTTTACTAAAAGCTTCCTATTCAAATTTCTTTATGCTTGTTTCAGAACATGTGGCTTGTTTATTGATAAACCTTGCAAAAGCCCCAAGGTGTTGGGTAAAGATGTAAGGCTTGTGCAGCCTGCCAGATTCAATTTTTTGAGCTTCCTTATATTATCTATTGAGAGGGGCATTATTCTAAGATAAGGGCTTCCAATTTCCATAACTTCCTGGTTAGTAAGTCTCCCCAATTCATTTGGTAGTTCTTGCAAACTTGTACCTTCCAAACATAAGCTCCTCAAAGACACCTGAGATGCATGTTGAGCTGGCAAAACTCTAAGATTTGTACAATCTTTAAAATTCAGATGCCTGAGACCTGTAAGCTTGCCAAGAAAATGAGGTGAAATACCCATGTTGCAGCAACCTTGCAAATCCAAATGTTGGAGAAGCAACAATTCCTTGAAAGAATGAGGCAATTCCTTTAATTGGTTGCAAAAGGAAAGGTCTAAGTACTCCAAGTTAGTTAGATAACCAAAGTATCTTGGTAACAATGTATGTGCCTTGCACTAATGAAGGGTAAGGTGACATAGAGATTTTAGTTGACAAAACTCCTCCGCTAGAGCCTTCAAACTAGTGTCAGGGCACCCATCTAACACTATTGTATGAAGGTGTTGAAGATGTCCTATAGATTTTGGAAGCTTCCCTATGCTACCATATATATTCAGCTCTCTCAACTGCGTTGGCTCCTGCAAGTTGAAAACACAAAGAAAATTACATTTTAAAATCAAAATAAATAAAAAAATGCATAGGGCAATGGATGGAATTATACCTTTGCACTAGGAAGCCATACCTTGCTAAATACCCCATGAATAAGCTAGAGAACTCTCAGTTTTTCCAGCAAAATCTATGGTGGAATTTTTCTATGTGGACAATCATGCCAGCAAAGCCATAGTAAGTCTCTTGTCTGAATCTAGCTTTCGCTGCTTGAGAATCCCCATTAAGAACAAGTACCTATTTCCAATGGATAAAATTGTCACTCAGACTATATACCAAATACGAAATTGAGAGCATATAAACTTCTGTTGAAAATTTTCTTTTGAAAGACAGGTAGGTTACCCTTGGAATTTGCCTTGCGTCCTTGACCAATAATCTCAAGTTCTTGCTAATTGAAGATTCAAAGTAATTCTATATATACAAAAAGAATCAATGAATTCAGTGGGACCTACCATATATATGAAACCTAGGCAATTTAAATGTCTGAGAAAAGGGAAGAACAGAAAACAAAAGAGTTTCTATTTCTAAACACATTAAAGCTTTGTCAAAGTGTATTGGACTCACCGCCTCGTGCATTCCTCCAGGAAAAGAAAATCAGCACAGCTTCCTTTCTAATGCTACTTCTTTTACAACATATAAGAGGTGCCTATTCATTCTGATGCGGTTTTCCTCGTCAATCTCTATGATTGACTTACTCAACAATTTTTGTACATGGCGTTCACTGTTCCATCCTAATGCATCCCATATTGGGGTAGCCAGACTTAATTTCTCTCCATGGAAGAAGAAAGATATATCAAACAATATCTCTTGGTCTTCTTTGTCGAGTGAGAGAAACCTTAACATTAGCTTGTATTTGAAATGCTCTTCTAATCCACTCGAGATGTCATATAAATGGGATTCCCAGTAATCCTTGGACTTGCCATAGAGTTGGTCTACTAAACACATAAGAGCAAGAGGCATGAGATTACCACTATCTACGAAGCGTTCAACTAGACCTTCAAATCCAGGGGCTGAATTTTCTTGAGAGAAAGCATGCCAATAGAAAAGAAATTTAGCATGTGATCGATCAAGCTTTCCCATTTCATAAATGGAAAATATTCCACAACATTTAGTGACAGAAATGTCACTTGTTATGATTATAATCAAGCTTCTTGATTTTAATGTTGTCCTTCATAGGCAACAGGGCATATATTTGGTCCACATGATCGATACCATCTAAAACAATGAGAACACGATTAGATCTCAAAGGATGAGAAACATTTTCCTTTTGCTGGCTCAGATTTTGAAGTCTGAAATCATTAACATCTGGCGCTAGGTCATCCGCTAGTTTCCTCTGCAGCTTATCCAATTCACTTTCATTTGCTTCTTCTCCCACGACCTAGAGAAAAGTGGAGCTAAAAAAGTCCCACCTTTTCCTATTGTATAATTCTTTCACCAGAGTGGTCTTACCGCAGCCACCCATGCCCACAATCCCAATGATTTTCACATCTCCTGATGATGATTGGTTCATAACTTTTTTAAAGTTCTCAACTGATTCATCAAATCTCACGCAATGCTTACCCACCTCTAGTGAAGCGATCTCCTTTATCCTCTCCACTATATTCTTCAACAGTTTCTCTCCATCACTGAAACAAAATGGTTATGACACTTATTAGGCACAAATAAAGGAAAAATATGAATTTGAATAAAAATTGTCATAATTCTATTTTTTGTGTGAGTAGTTACCAATATATTACAAAGGTGGACACTAGAAGGGTCATTTGTACTATTCATCATGATATTTTTATTTAATATTCTATATAAATTTAGTAAAAATGCCTTATAGACAAGAATTTGAAGCTACTTGAGTTGAAAATTTGTGTACTATAATTGAGGACGAAGAGACCTTGGATGAGTTAGGCATCATTTCATCTATTTTCATCATGTTCAAGTATTTTATTCTCTTTTTATTATTTGGTGCAATGTATGGACCCAATTTTCATGCGGGTTTCCAGGATGTGCACATACATCCTAGATGTGATTATTCCATGGGGGTCCTTTCAATGGGTAGGTGTCTTAATTTTGTGCATGCATCTTAAGGAGCCAAATGCACTGGCTTCCTTAGGTTGCACATGTTTCTGTTGGACTTAGAAGCTATAATTTTGATTTAGAAGTGTAGATATGATAGAGATATTTATAGATATGTTGCATGTGACTGATACACCACTATTTATCTACTTATATACTCTCTTAGAGGTTTGTGAACATATCGATGTCCATTTATCATATGCACTCTATGGTCACGATAGATACTTTCAAATATAATACCAAAATCATTGATGTTGAATGGTTCTACCGTGGGTCTATTAGCTATTGGATATGTAGTTCCACGTACCAAATTTTAAGGTGTTGTGGGGAGTTAGGTTTTAGATATGATTCCTTTTCATCTCACTATCAGGGATATAACTATTACTTTAAAAGATATAATTTGATATTGCTTCTACCCATCTAGGATGAGTAGGTGTCAATTGATATACCTCTTTTAGCATAGGATGTTATAGATGGACAATAGGGGTACACCAATAGAGTGATAGAAGATACTTGTGACAACTACTTATAGTTACTAGAATGGGGATAAGTACACATATCATCCATCCCATGAATCTTCCTAACGATAGTGGTGTAACATTTCACCACTTGCAGGTAAGTCTCTCACCTTCTCGTGATTATCCTCCAAAATAGTAGGTAGATAGAGGAGATTAGGATGCATAATCCCTTCGAGTTGGAGCATTCTTTCACATCTATGCTACAATCGTAGTAGATATATTCATTATAAATATGAAAACATCAATACTTTCACTATTATATATGCGTGAGGAAATGACAAAACTTATTGCTAAATTTACAGATTTTCTAATAGATGGAAAAAAAAATTCAATACCCAAAAGTATTTAGATAGTAATACAAAAAAAAATTAAATGTAGTGAAGGGCAAACCCAAGTTAAGAAGAATAAGAGTGTGTATACATTGAATTTGATTAAGAAGGTATGGGTGGTTTTTTTGAAGGTGAAAATCAAATATTTCTACATGAGTAGAAGATTCACTACTGTTTATGGGAACCATTTTATTTTTTGTAATAATTTTCATTATAAGATCCACATGTATTTTTCCTTATTACTTTTGTCATCTCTTAAAATTGTTGGAGATTTACTTCTGGCAGCTAGTTGATTGTATGTTTTTCATTGATGATAACATATAATATATAGTGTTGTTCTATATGTACTTATCAGAATGATGCTATTAATCCTTGCATGGTTATATTCATGTTTTAGACATGTTATTTATGTTTTTTTCATACACGCAGACTTAGATATGAAGTTTCAGTTGTGTTGTGTAATTATGTTAGTGGCAGTTACAGTTTCTAAAGTTTGTTTGTACAGAGCTGACGTATTGCATTGGTTATTGAGTTGCTCTTATCTTTGGGATACGCGTGTGTATATTCAAGTTTAATTATGAGTTGAAGATAGTTATCTGAAGGCACCAAACATGTTTCAACAAGATTGAAATGTTAGAGTTAATTTGGTGAGGCTGACTTTGTGAAGCGTCGCGTCTATTCATTTTATATTGCGCGATTGTAGTTATGCTTGCATGGTTAGTTAATCTGACAAGGATGTTATGAAGAGTTTCCTAACAGGTGCCATGATCTCATACTTTGAGGAAGATACTTATAGTAGTTCACTTGTGAACTCTAAGTGTGAATGATAAGAAAAGAGAAAGAAAAAGTACAGAGCAAAATATCAGTCAAGTTTCATTCGTCAAGGACCTAAGTGAAGAAGTAGTGGAAGATTACAATACATTGGAACTGATCAAGACAATAGGTTTACTCTATAGTTCATCATCAGATATACTGCATATCTGTTCTATAGAAGGTTATAGCCTTCACCATTGAAGCAGTGAGCTTTTGGACAGTGAGTCCTCACCTTTAATAGAGTTATTTGTAAAAGACTCCTAACAGGGTCAGACCCTTAACCAGGTCACTATACTTATTGCATTGTAAAGAACAACTCCTAACACAGTTGCAAAATCTTCAAATAGGGATTATTATAAACAAGTATAGTTCATTGTGGGTGCTAATTCCCATTGGGGTTTTTACCATTTGGTTTCCCTGTAACCAAATTGTGGTGTTGTCTATTGTGTTATTTGAATGTGCATTTACTTTATTATATTCTAGAGTTAATAAAAGAAAAGAATTAAATTAGCTAATAACTGATTGACCCCCCCCCTCTCAGCTATCCTTTGGTACTATTCTAACAAAAAATACTATCAAAGAGTGTTATATAAATGAAAAAGTCATGTTTTGCATGATTGCCTTATCTTATTGATTGTGGAATATTTGAAATTTGAGCCCTCCTCTTCTAAATAAAACATAGAGCCTCCCCTATTCCCATGGATGAGTTGAGGAAACCAAGCAAGAGGATTCTAATAGCTTGTACAAAAAAATAGATGATTGGGAAATAGATAATGACTCTAAGCCTATATCTCTACACAAGAAGGGCATAATCCCTAGAACTTCCAAGAATAAAAGACCAGATAAACCAAAATAATATTTGCCTCCTCCCTCTCCAAGTGATGATTCTTCCCATCATGTCGAGTATATTTATATGATTTTAAACACTAGATAATAGGTCCTTGAATCTTATAGGGAAGGTCACCCCCCTTTCTGCTATGAGCTTCCTTTTCATTCCCATGTCCTTAATTATGAGCATGAATTCCCTTTGTACCTAATTTCTATTGCATACAATATGATTTTTGACTCTTTTCCAATGAGAAAGTGGATGTTTCAGAAATAAACTATATTAATATCAAGGTGAGGGGGATATAGAGCCAATTGGAGAAAAAATAGTATGAAAATTTTCTTTTCAATGAGACTGATGGAAAAGCGATTGTCGCTTCCCTAAAAGAAGTAGTTAAGGATGTTGAGATAATAAGGATAGAATTATTTCCCTTGAGAATAAACTTAAAATTATCAATGGTAATTTTGACACTCTAGTCATATTCATCTATAAGGTCACTAAGAATACATCTAAAAATATTCAAAAGTTATGGTTACTAAAATAGAGAATCTTCACCTAGAGCAGATGATGGTTGTTGATCTTGATAAAGGAAAGAAGAATGCTCAAGGTAATATAGAAGAAAACAAAGGCCCTAGTACTAGAATAAGGGGAAACCTTAAAAGAAATGTTGTTCAATTTTTACAAGATCTTCAAGATCTAAAGAAAAATTCTCTTGATATGTCCTGATTGGACATTCAGGCCAATGAGGCCATAAATAATATTGCTTAGTTGGAAATTGAGCCAAATGAGGCCATGAGATATATATGCTCAAAATTTCTATTCTATGTATTTCATTATTTATATCTATCCTTTTCTTCCCACCTTCCCATCACTTCTTTTTCTATCTTTTAGTTTGACGTTACTGGATACTGAAAATCCTTTATGATCTTACTAAAGCAATCTTGTATTATTTTGATTGGTATATTATTCACTCTCATAATAGATGAAGGAATATTCTAGTTAGTTAGCTCTCTAAATCCCATATTCCTCCCATTCTCCATCACAATTGATTCAATCTAGGAAGCCAAAATAGTGCTAGCCTTGTTCTAGCTACCTATTCTAGAATTTTCATGATATTATTTCATAAATAATGGTATTTTATTTTATAAGAAACATGAAAAAATAATGACATGTGGTAGAATTAATATAATGTATATTAGAACTATTCTTGTATTACTAGAGTTTCTTCATAAATTTCATTAGTGATACTCTTAGAAATGCTAACTATTGATTATGTAATAGTATAATAATTTAGTTTAGGGTGTTTTTTTCTCCTCTTTGGAGGGTTTCCATATACCTTTTCTATGGTATATTTATTTTAAGTTTACTTATTTATAACTATATTATCAATTTAACTCTCTTTTTTTTTTACGCCTATCAATCTATGTTGCAAACATACATTTCATCTCTAATTTTAATTAATTTGGCACTAGATTGTCATCACCATAGGTCATAGGTACTAAGGATTAGGAATTTTTATCTAATACTTTTTTGAGAAAGTGATTTCATAAAAGATGTTATAGGTATATGGAAATAATGATCAAATTAAAGATGAAGGTCCATGAACACCAATCTTGAGTTGTCGAAGCTCCAGATGGATAATATTCTTACATATGAGATCTATGCCTTTTTATATATCTATACCTAATCTTTCTCTAATGACACAAAATAATTATGAGCTGTTAGGTCTAGACGAGCTACAAAATCGGTTAAGATCTTCTTAAAATGTATATTATTATTTGTATATATAGAACACACCTAACTAGATGTTTGAAAGAAGTTCAAATACTTGTAAGAGACCAAATCCTTCAATAGAATAATGTTCCTTTTGAATAACTTGTACACATTGAGATTTGATGGTGGAGTTTTTATTTTAAAGTATTTGAATCTATTCAATATGATTATATACTATGTTGCATTATATTAGAGTAAAAATCAAGGAGGATCATTGAATTCCAATTACTAGTTTGTTACATAAATTATGTGATAAATTGTTTGAGAAAATTTGGAGTGTCACCTCAAAATTAAAAATGTATGGCATAGTGAATGCTTTATTTTTAAAGGATATTTCACAAAAATATAATAAATTTTCTATTAAGTTCCTAGTTAGTAATAGAATGTTGAAGGATAAAAGTAAGTAGAAAGGAAAAGAAAAATTTATATTGTCCAAGGCTATGTCTTGGATAGGAAGTATTCAGATGAATGTAGAAAGTATTCTTAGTATGATGCAAATGCCTTTTGTATGCCTTTAGAATATTATATATCAAAAGGTACATGGTTTACAAAATTTATAACTTCCTTGATCATTATATCCCATTAGAGGTAATTTTCAATATATGTTTAATATAATTAATTAAATGTATACATCAATAATAATAATTATTTAACTATACTTTCTTGTAAAAAAGTCAATTACAATTATTTGATGAATGGGAAATGGGGTTCAATAATATGTTGTACATTCCTAAATTTTAAATTAACCTCTATTATAGTAGGTAGCTTAATTATTTTTGTATAAAAAATATTTAATCTAGTGGAAGTTTCATGACAGTTTGGCAGTCAATTATTCATAATATTTGTAGTTTTTTGTGCACTCTATTTTAACTTGATAAATGGACTATCTAGTATGATACTTATTATGTTCCTCTAGGATATTTATATAATTATCATATTTACAATGAAATAATTATAAATGATAAGTGTTTTTTCAACTTTCTGCTCTCACTATTGTTGTAAAACTTACAAGTGCAAAAATTTACAAAGAAGAGAAAATGCACATAACACAGTATTTCAGCAGATTTTTTTTGGGTAAAATTATAAAAAGAAAACAACCACAGGAAAATATTTTTCAATATTACTTCTCTAAAATTTTACACTTACAACATTGTTCAAATTTTATATCAAAACATTACTTCAAGTTGCATAGAATAACCGAGTTGCAAAGTTTCACTTGTAGACCACTTACTAAATTCAGTAAGTATGACTCATGTACAACACTAGTTCAAATTATTATTTTTGTTAAGTAGCCAAAGAAACCTTTTATTTATTGTAAGTTGATTCATAAAAACCTTCTATTTAGAGTAAGTACAAAACGAAGTTCAAAGACGAGCTTCCCACTTAATGCATAATTACTAAGAACCATAGCAGTTGATCCCAACTATAAGGAAAGGAGAAAAGTAAACTTGTTCCCTTATCTTCTCCATAAATTTGAACTCCCATTGAAACCAAATTTCTTGTTAGTGTGTTAGAATCATTTAGATGGTCTGTTACAGATGAATTGGCATGCATCCTAAAATTATTTAGCTGTCTATGTAACCAAATTTTTTTTACCAATGACTCCATCTCATAAAATATTACAAGCTTATTCCATAAATCATGAGCTATTTTCTCCTCTGTAACATTGAACAAAACTAAATATTCTAGAGATAACTCAATTGTTTATATAGTTGTTCTATGCATAATATTCGAACCTGATGTGCTCATATTTGTAGGTTTTGATGCTAGCACCTTAAGAGTTCTATCAGATCCATCCTTTGGTAGAAAATCTTGAATCTTCATCTTCCAAAAAGAAAATTGGACCACCAAACTTTTGCACCTCAAGTCTAGTAACCGAACCTCCTGCTAATGCTCACCTCTATAATCAAACAATTTCTAGACAAATAGCCTCATTTTAAAGTCATTTTTTTAATGTAAATTACAAGTGTAGAAATTTACAAAGAAGAGAAAATATGCATAACACAGTATTTACATGGAAATAAACTTGGTAAAGTTATACAAAGAAAAAAACCACACGAAAATATCTTTCAATATTATTTCTATTAAATTTTTATAGTTAAAAAATGTTTGAATATGTATCTCAAAAGATGACTTTGACTTGCATATAACAACCAAGTTGCAGCGTCCTAATTACATACCACTTACTAAATTCAATAATTATGACTCATACCACTACACGTACAACACTTGTCCAAATTACTATATTTTTTATATCACCAAAATGACCTTCCGCTTATAGTAAGTCAACTCATAAAACCATCTATTTATAGTAAGTCAAAATATATTTTTTGCCTCTAGTGAATGAATTGTCATAGTCAATTCTAGACATAACCAAATAAAGTTGAATCTCCATATGACTCAACAAAATATGGAGGTCTCTCCATGAGTAATCAAACAAGCAAGTGGAATATTCATGATGACTCAAGAAAAGCTAGTGGAATCTCCATGATGACTCAACCAAAGCTAGTGGGCTCTCCATGATGACTTCACATTCCAACAATTCTTTTTAAGTACTTAGAAAGTCTATCACTTAAGATATTAGTGCACTTTTGATGAGATGAATGTTATGACACTAATGAATGGTCCACAATGGTAAGAAAGGTCTAAGGACCTAAAAACATAAAAAAAAAATATTCAGGATTTGAATCATTATAATCTTATATTTATAGTTTTTAACTAATTTATATATAGTAAAATAAAACTATTTCTACTGTATTGTAACTTATAGAGTTTGTTTTCAGTTTCGTACATACCATTTTAAAGTATTTTATCCATTTAATATTTATTTTAATTAAAAAAAACTTCTATATCGTATATAGATGATTACTAAAGAATAACATGAGTAGATTGAATAAGGTATTAATATCTTTCCATTAACTCTTGTATAATATTCAACTAGTAGCAACAATATTTTCTTTTATGTGTACCAAATATCAAATATTGGGAGCTTTCTTAAGTAGATTTTGATACATAATAAAAATATATTGGGAATATGAGATATAAGAAGAAACATATACAAATATATTGGTGTTGTATAAATAGTAACATCATCTCAACAAAGAGGGTGAGGAGTATTCACATTACAATGATCTTCGTGAAATAAATCTTTCACTAAAATTACACAATAGGAAAATGGGAAGCAATAGTAAGATGTAAATTAATCTCCACTTCCCAATTTTCACATTAGGAAGAAAGGATATACCCACTAGGATCGAGGGTTGAAACAATATCTTAATGGGAATAAGATATGTTCTTTCTTGGGATTTGTAAATGATGATTGGAAGAATGAAAAAATGAAGCAGTAGATATAATAGAGAAGTGGTGCAGGAGCACCCCAGTAAAATAATTTTTATTTGGAACTTATGGACTCCTTTTAGGTCCTAGTAGTCTCTAGGGAATGTTAATAATAAATATTTAATCTTGGACCTCCTTCGTGAGACCTAGTCCAAAGATTAGCATTTAAAAGCATTTGGTCAACTACTGGTCAACAGGTGTCCTAAAACTCAAGATAGGTTATTTCCTTATATTTTAATGTTTTGAACATGTTTGATCCATGTTGGATTATAGGTTAGAGTTCTGGACCAAGTTTTGTCACTTAGTTGAAAATTGCAAAAAATGTTGCAATGTTGCTCAAAAGTTGTCAAGAAACTTTTTAGCAACTTTTTGTCAAAAGTTATAAAATCATTCCCAAATGGTTAGGTATTTTGAAAATTTGATGTAACCATTGGGAATGTCTACATAAGCCCTTATAGGTGGGTGGTAGGACAATTTTTTTGTAATTGACTTTTGAAAATAAATAAAAAATCAACTATTTTCTTGCAATTATGAGTAATAGAGAATTGGTATGGAAGTTTGGGGGTGAAATTATAGTACCCTTAGTTATCCCTATGAAGTAAAATTATTTTTCATTTGGTTTCATGTCCTAATTTTTAATATGAATTCAAAATAACTGAGAGGGAGGGGGGGTGAATCAGTTATCCTCAGGTCTAGATGTGCCCATATAAAACTTTAAATCAACTTCAATAACTTAGATCTGCTCGGCAGTAATAAACAATAAGATTATGTCATTTACTGTACTAATGAAATGGTCTTGCAGAAACTTAATAGTAAAACAAAACAATAACATTCACACATTTTGACACCATGATTTAACATGGAAACCTAGTATGGGAAAAACCACTAGTAACATGCTACCAAAATTTCACTCTTCTGAAGTGATGCCCTGTGAGGAGCCATCCCTGTTAAAGGTTACAAAACACACTGTCAAATGTGACCTGGCTAAAGGATTTAATCACCCTGTTAGGAGTGGGCTTATTAGAGGAATTAGAACATTCCAATCTGAATGTCACCTTGTTCAAAGGATTTATACAATGACTATTAGGTCAACCTGGTTAAAGGATTTGAACTGTTACAATGGTTAGAAAGTAATCAGCAGGTGTGATCTGATACATACAACTTACTTTGAAAATCTAGATCTAGTTTCATCTCTAATGCTAATTCAGTGAGTGGCCTCCATTTTCATCTCAAACTTTAGATCTGCTTGGAAATCCATCAAGCAATCTCTCTTTGCTTCTCTGCTCAGCCTTCTTTGCTAGGTCTTGCTAATCAGTCAATTAACCATGCAACTCTTTGCATTCAACTTCTCCTTTTTACTTGGATACAATAACAATAACCACAGTAGGTTATATTATACCTCTTCATCTAGGTCAGACAAATATTTTGCCACTTAATCAAGATCGTAAATATTAGGTTAGGTTAGATCCAATGGATCTTTCCATCTTTACATTTAATTTACTTTTCCAATATAGTCATTATTTAACCATTGAATCCATGCGTTAATAATGGTTTCCCATGCATTAAATGAATGTGGACCAATTATAATTAAAAATGCATATCCCAATAGAATCATCTATGTCACCCATAAATCTCAAATCTCATCAATAATCAAAATACTGTTGCTCGGCATTTCACTATCTCCCTCAGCATTTCATCGACACTCAGCATCATCTTTGCTTTTCTCGGCATTGACTTTCACTTTGGTCGACATTGATTTTGCTTTGCTTGGCATTAACCTTCCAGTGAACTTTCAGTGCTAGATAAACAATGTATCACTCTTCCAAAGTGCCAAATGATCAAGTACCCTAGTGTATACTCATAACTCAACCATTTCCTTGGTCTTCTTGTTATCCCATTCTTTTCAAATCTTCATCAATCAATGGATAAGGTACTCAAACATACAAT
>MU225166.1:496377-518953 GCA_018584345.1 Thuja plicata
CTCAACCATTTCCTTGGTCTTCTTGTTATCCCATTCTTTTCAAATCTTCATCAATCAATGGATAAGGTACTCAAACATACAATAATAGTCTCACCAGTTAAGGTTTGACATCAATGACAAAATAACAGTTGTCTACATTGTAGCAATCTTTCCAACAATCTCCCTCTTTGGCATTGATGGCAACACTGAACTATAAAACAATAATTTCCAACCAAAGTTAACATACAATCCAAAAAAAAATGCATGTGTTCCTAATATGAACAAATCTTTATTAATGTCTTTTAATTCATTTCGAATCCCTATGTGTCTATAATCACACTGATATTTTATGTTACTGTTCAGCTCCCTCTTTCAGTAATATCGCTCTTTTATCTGTTATTTGAGAAATAATCTCCCTCTTTGACAATAATGCCAAAGATGTTGACATCTTCATCATGCAGATTCTTCTATTCTAATATTTGTATCATGTTGTTCCTGCCATCTTAGTGTATAACTGATTTACTTTTCTATTTTGGTTTTCCACTTCACAGTTTTTAGGCAGCATCCTAAAAATGTGACTTGCTGTGCATCAATGTGTCAAGTGTTCTGATTAAAAAAATTGATGCAATAGTACCATTCCCAACTAGTTAGCCTCAGCTAGGGGAATTACCCCCAATTTACCTCTTAGATACTCATGAGCATCCTTGGGTAATGCTTTTGTAAATATGTCTGCCAACTATTCCTTAGTGCTCACATATTCCAGTCTCACTTTTGTCTTCTGAACTAGCTCCCTCAAGTAATGATACTTGATAGCTATATGATTTGTCTTAGAGTGCATTACAAGATTTTTATAAATATTGATGGCACTCGTGTTATCACAATATATAACAATTGGTTCTATGATATCCTCTTTCATACCTTTCAGTAGTATCATCGACCACATAATGTTTGAATAGTTAATTGTTGCTGCCACATACTCGGCTTCAGCTGTAGATTGTGAGGTGCAATTCTATTTCTTTCTTGTCCAGGAAACCAATATTTTCCCTAAAATAAATGCTCCTCATGTGGTGCTTTTTCTATCATCAACATTACCAGCCCAGTCAGAATCAGTATAGACTCTGAGTTCAAAATTGTCATTCTTTTTGTAATATAGGCCATAGTCTTTTGTACCTTTCAAATATCTTATAATTCTTTTCACTACCATTATATGTGTCTTATTTGGATTAGCAGAAAATCTAGCAACAATTCCAACTGCTAATGCAATATCAGGTCTACTGTGTACAACATATTGTAGCTTACCAATCATTGATATGTACAGTGTTTGATTTACCTCTTTTGTTTCATCATTCTTAGCCAACTTTTATCCAGTAACCATGGGTGTACTCACTGGTTTTGAATCTTCCATACCAAAAGTTTTCAGTATCTCCTTGATATATTTTGATTGCGTAATATAGATACCATTCTTCATTTGATGTATTTGTAGTCCAAAAAAGAATTTTATCTCACCAAACATAGACATTTCAAATTCCATTTGCATTTCTTTTGAAAATTCTTTACATATCATATCTTGTCCATTGAATATGATGTCATCCAAAAAAATTTCAGCCAATAAAATTCCTTTACCTTGCTCTATTTTAAAATATAGATTGTTGTTGTCATTTGATCTTGCAAATCCAATCTTCATCAGATAATTGTGCAATCTTTCATACCAAGCTCTTGGTGCTTGCTTGAGTCCATATAATGGCTTGTGCAGTCTACAAACCATGTTTCTCTTACTTGGGTCAACAAATCCATTAGCTTGTTCAGTGTATACTTCTTCTTCTATTATTCTGTTTAGAAATGTAGACTTCACATCCATTTAATAGACTTTAAATCCTTTGTAGTATACATATTCAATTAGAGTTCTTACACCCTCCAATCTTGTAACTGGGGTGAATATCTCTCCATAGTCAATTCCTTCCTCTTGTGCATAACCTTTGCATACTAGTCTTGCTTTATTCCTTGTTACCTCTCTATGTTCATTCAGCTTGTTTCTGAATACCCATTTTGTACCAATTACATTTTTGTTGTCAGGTCTTGGTACTAGTGTCCATTTCTTATTCTTTTCAATCTGGTCTATCTCTTTATTCATGGCTTGAATCCAGTCTTCATTGTCCAAAGCATCTTTTACTGTCTTAGGCTCAAAATTGTATAGAAAACATGTGTCTTCTCTTAATTTTCCTCTTGTCATGACTACAGAATCCTTTGCTCCTATGATTTGACCAGGTTTATCATGCCTTCTTACATATTTTGTCAAAGTAGTCTCTTTCTCAGCTTCATTTTGATCGTTCAAGTTCAGTTCAGGGTGAAACTGTGACTTTGCATCTCCATCAAATAGCTTGGCAGTCACTTCCTGTTGCCTGACAATTTCATTCTGTGTCTCAGCAGGTGCAGACTGTTGCTCGGCAACCTCATTTTTAGTTTCATTAGAATCCTCTTCTTCAGGCTATGTGAATGATTTATAACTTTCAGGCTCAATCATGCTTTCATCTTCATTTCTTTCTGCATATTCATCAATTCTAACATTTTCACTTTCCATAATTTTGTTAGTGTTAGAATTCAAACATTTGTATATCTTACTCTTAGTAGAATATCCAAGAAATATGCCTTCTTCTTTAGAATCAAGTTTACCATTTCTGTTATCCTTCAGTATAAAACATTTGCACCCAAAGACTTTAAAATAACTTACAGTAAGTGCATATCCATACCATAGCTCATAAGGTGTAGAATTCATACCTTTCTTGACTTGTACTTTGTTCAAGGTATAAATAGTTGTACTCATAGCTTCTCTCCAATATTTTTTGTAACATTTTTCTCCATCATTAATGTTCTAGAACAGTCCATGATAGATCAATTTCTCCTTTCAGCTATACCATTTTGTGGTGGTGTGCTAGGTGCTGACATCTATCTTTTTATCCCTCAGTCATTCCAGAACCTATTAAACTCATTATAAATGAACTCACCTCCTTTCTCAGATCTTATACATTTTAGACTCTTACCTATTTCCTTTTCAACTTTTTCCAAGTACCACTTAAATATCTGAAATGCATCAGATTTTTCTTTGAGAAACATGACAATCATCATCCTAGAGTAGTCATCTATAAATAGAATAAAATATTTGTCTCCACAGTAACTTTTCTCACCAATAGGTCCACAAAGGTCATTATCAACCAATTGCAAAATATTCTCAGAGGTATGAGTTTTTCTTTTCAAACTAGATTTATCCATTTTGCCCAACTAACATTGCTTACACATTGCATTCTCAGGTTTCTTTAACTTAGGCAGCCCTCTAACCTTTTTCAATTTACTTATGCTTACCAGGTTATCAAAATTAACATGACATAGCCTCTTATGCCATAACAAAACATCATTATATTGTGCAAACAAGCATGTCTCTTCAGCTAAATCCAGATAGAACAAGTTACCTTTTGTTTTCTCACCACCTCCAACTAATTCTCCATTGGAATCATAGATCTTTGCTTTCCCTTAATGGAATTCAACTTTGTAACCAGAAGTGTTCAACTGTGAAACACTCAACAAGTTATACTTAAGATCATCAACCCAGTATACGTCATCACATCTAATCTTATTAGTCAATTGAATTGATCCTTTCCCTTTGACTCTACAAGGTGTATCATTACCAAACTTAACATATCCACCTTTGCATTGATCTAATGTTTCAAATTTTTCCTTATCACTAGTCATGTGATGTGAACAACCACTATCAATAATCCAACGATCACCTTTACTCATATAAGAAATTAGTGCAATTTTATCATTATCATCAGAATCATCTTTCATTACAACATACACTACTTCTATATCATTTTCTTTAGATTTGTCAGATTCACTATCAGAAGCTTCTTCAGCTATATAGTAAGATTTCTTACCTTTATCTTTGTATTTATTGTAATTTCTATAGTCTCAGTCATCCTTTCTATCTTTGTATTTGTTGTCCCTTCTTTCATCTTTCTCATTCTTGTCAGGACATCTAGCAGCAATATGACCAAGTTTGTTAAAAGAAAAACAAATAATAGGAAGTTTACCTTTGAATTTTCCTTTTCCTCTCGCTAGTCTCCTTGCCATAAGTGTCTCAAGCTCTTCTAGATCATCATCTGAGGTGTTACTATCACTGTCCACACATTTCTTTCCTTTCTTTGATTTGATGATGAGCATATGTGACTTGAATATAGATTCAACAGCATGTGGAGTATAGTTGTCAAAATTTGACATCTCAAATGCAGTAAGTTTGCCTACCAGACTTTCTAGAGTTAAGTTGTTATTAGGAGTACATCTCAGTTCTTGAATTGCAGATGTTGTAATAGCATAAATAGGAAGAAGTGTTCTTAGTACCTTGCTCATGATATTGTCTTCATCAATAACTCCCTTAGCTCCTCTAATAGCATTTACAACTTCCTTTATCCTATCATAGTATTGCACTATATTTTCTCCTTCTTTCATTTTTAAATCATCAAACTTACCTCTCAAGATTTCAGATTTGGATCTAAGTACATTCATATCACCTCCATAGATGGTTGCAAGGGCATCCCACATATTCTTTTCACTTGTACAATCCTTGATGTCCTCAAATTCATGATAGTTCAGAGATGATGCAAGTTCTAGCATTGCTTGATTATGTCCATGCTTTTATACATCTTGATCTTTATCTCCAAGTACCCTCAAACTTTTTCAAGTGAAATTTTCTCTGATACCAATTATTAATATGAATTCAGAATAATTGAGAGGGGGGTGAATCAGTTATCCTCAGGTCTAGATGTGCCCATATAAAACTTTAAATAAACTTCAACAACTCAGATCTGCTTGTCAGTAATAAACAATAAAAGTGTGCAGTTTACTGTACTAATGAAATAATCTTGCAGAAACTTAACAGTAAAACACAACAATAACATTCACACATTTTGACACTGTGATTTAACATGGAAACCCAATATGGGAAAAACCACCAGAAACATGCTACCAAAATTTCACTCATTTGAAGTGATGTCCTATGAGGAGCAAACCCTGTTAAAGGTTACAAAACACACTATCAAATGTGACTTGGTTAAAGGATTTAATCACCCTATTAGGAGTGGCCTTGTTAGAAGACTTAGACCATTCCAATCTGAATGTCACCTTGTTCAAAGGATTTATACAATGACTGTTAGGTCAACCTGGGTAAAGGATTTGAACTGTTACAATGGTTAGAAAGTAATCAGTAGGTGTGATCTCATACATATAACTTACTTTGCAAATCCAGATCTAGTTTCAGCTCTAATGCTAATTCACTGAGTGGCCTCCATTTTCATCTCAAACTTCAGATCTTCTTGGAAATCCATAAAGAAATCTCTCTCTTCTTCTCTGCTCATCCTTCTCTACTAGGTCTTGCCAATTAGTCAATTAACCATGCAACTCTTTGCATTCAAATCCTCCTTTTTACTTGGGTACAATAAAAATTACCATAGTAGGTTATATTATACCTCTTCATCTAGGTCAGATAAATCTTTTGCTTCTTAATCAAGATCGTAAATCTTAGGTTAGGTCAGATCCAACGGATCTTTCCATCTTTACATTTAATTTACTTCTCTAATACAGTCATTAATTGACCATTGAATCCATGCATTAATAACGGTTTGTCATGCATTAAATGAATGTGGACCAATCTTAATTAACAATGCATATCCCAATAGAATCATCTATGTCTGCCATAGATCTAAAATCCCATCAATAATAAAAATATTGTTGCTCGGCATTTCACTGGCATTCAACATCATCTTTTCTTTGCTTGGCATTGACTTTCTCTTTTCTCAACATCGACTTTACTTTTCTCCGCATTAACCTTTCAGTGAACTTTCAGTGCAAGATAAACAATGTATCACTCTACGAAAGTGACAAATGATGAATTACCCTAGTGTATACTCATAGCTCAACAATTTCCTTGGTCTTCTTGTTATCCCATTATTTTGAAATCTTCATCAATCAATGGATAAGGTACTCAAACATACGACAATAGTCTCACCAGTTAAGGTTTTTCATCAATGACAAAATAAAAATTGTCTACATTGTAGCAATATTTCCAGCACTAATTTTCCCTGTGTCAAAAGTTATTGGATTTTTACTCTTGCTTCTTGGATTGTAGGCCCTGAACTAGGGTTTCGCCAAAAAATGTGTTTATTTCACAATTTCACCAACGGAATATAATGCCCCTTGGTGGAATTAATGTATTTTGTATGACCTTTAAGAATTTTCAGGCTTGGTCTGATAACTTGTGGGGAGATGGGTGGAAATTGATGTCATAGGTGTACATGTCCATGTGTGCACCTTCTAAGCGTTGAGGACATTCCACATTACTGTTCTTTGGGGAATCATCAACCCCTAAATTTTGGTCTAATAAAATCTTGTGTATTCCCTCACATGATCCAAGTGTTGGATTGGACTTTTGTTTGATGAAAGTTGTACTTGTAGTATAATTGGAGGCCGAATTAGGCCTAATTACCTTGACAAATCTGGGTACCAATCTATTTTCCCCTCACTTTCAAGATTTTATGCTTTAGTATGATCCGTTAAGCCATAAAGGGTATCTGAATCCATGGTTAGATGGAAGGGTTATGTGGAATGTTTTTTTGTTTTAAGTCATCTAATATTTAGTTGTGAAAATTAGGGGATTTTATTATTCATAAATATATTCTAAATTTTTTTGTACCATATTTACCTTTTGCTTCAAGCAACCACTATCTCCTTCAACATAGATCCTCAAATATTCCTTATAGGACCCACAGTAAAAGACCTCAAAAATGACAAATAAAGGTATTAGACCATATGGCTATTTGATTCATCTCTATTATTAATATTTTCTAAGGATGTATCTGTTAGTGATATTCCAATTAATCAACCCAAAAATTTAGTACCACAATAATAAGCCTCTAGTTATCTTTAGTCCTATAAGATGAATACTTTCAAATATACTTATCAAATTACTACTGCTCAGAATGCTCTGTTAAACCTGATTCTTTTGGTTTACCGAATAACAGTCTTTCATTTACCGAAAAATAGTAAATTACTTAGAGTATACCGATCAATCCAGATTAGTTATGTGTAATACAAAACACTAAAGTAATGACTTGTAAACACATTGAGACATGGATTTTTAATGTGGAAACCCTGTTAAGGGAAAAAACACTTGGGACCGGTAACCGAAAATCTTCACTCTTCTGAAGTGAGCTCAGTGAAGAGCCAACCCTATTAAAGGTTACAAACACACTGTTAGGTGTGACCTTGTTAGAGGATTTAGTAGAATATTTTTTCACTTGATATCGGGAATCTCTATGCTACCTTCGATGACCAAATCGAGTGTAGTTTGTTAAATGGTATTTGGCATCTCATGCTATCTTCATGATCAAACTTTTTGATACTCCTTGGGATGTATCTCAATATAGAAAGGATCTTTAAATCCTGCTCGGTTAAGAGACTTTCTGTAACAATGGTTAAAGTAAGATAGTATGATCTGTTCACATATACAACTTAGACTTGTATATTTTAAGATCTATTGTAAGCTCTTTCCGATCAATAAATCATTTCAATAACTTTGCTCCACTTTCTGCTTGGTGATGTTGTGTTGCTCTGTTGTTCATTGTCCGCAGAAATATCTATCTCTTTCCTCGGCTTGATTGATCAGGACTGCATGAAGTTGTTCTTCATCAGTTTCTGTTCATCATCCTCTTTTCTATTCACTCCCCTTTCTTAATTCCTAATGAATTAAGTTGTCTCTTTGAAGACATGATATCACAGTTTCTAGGTTCTTGACTTTCTTGATCTTGGCATGATCCACAATTCTTACCAATCTGATTTAAAGAATAACTCATGTTTTATCTCGTAGAAATCTTCTTGCCAACTAGACAAAACAACTTAAAATCCTTTACTTATCTCTAGCTTTATCTTGTCGATGAAAACAATGATAACTACCAGTTAAGTTTATATTTAGCTCTGCCAGCTAGATATTGTGTCATTTCTGAACTCCAGTTAATTTTGATGTTTTAACTCTTGCTAGCTTTGGTCAACCCTTCAGTTCTCCTAAGGCTTCTCCGTTGGGGTTGTTTCTCTGTCGGGTATGCTTGTGATTCTGCTCATCGATAAAGCTCGTCGGCTATTCTCGGGCATCACTGTGACTTAATTTTTGGTGATCTTTGTTTGTCGGGTTCCACTATCTGACGGTGTTTGTAGTCACTTAGTGAATTCTTGTATTTTATGCATTACTGAAAGCATAATATTTATCTCTTTGACATCAATTATATCAAGTTAGTCCATTAATTGATTTAATGCCTTACATTATCTTCTGTATTTTGGTGATCAACTTAACATCTTCAAACATTCAATCAGTTACATGTCATCATGTATCAAATTTAATTGTTAATATCTATTGTCATATTCCCTTATGTCTCTAATAAATTTGATTACTTTAAATTATGTTGATATTGAGAATGGTGTAATGATTATGATGTAGTATTTCTCTTTCCATCAACGTCTGAGCCTCCATTGGGGTGTAATTGGTGTTTGTTTATATTAGGATGTGGGCTCACATTTGTGACTTAACTCATTCATAGCTATAGGTAAAAAGTATTTAGCATTAAAAAAGGTGACTTCAATTACATTATTCTTTATAAAAATAATTGTAATAAATATTCCATTATTTCATTTAACTTCGATCCTTTTTATATTATTTCTATTGTAACAACTAAAAAATGCCTTATAAGTTCTCATAACTCAACATAGAAACTTTCATTAAAACTAAAATATAATTATAAAATTTTGATTACTAAATAAATACAATTTTAGTAAAAATGTAAGGTTTAGGCATTTCCTCAACATTATGTGGAAATTGATACGTCTAATTTCTCTGATGAAGCTGATATTATTTTTCAGAGATCTTAAAAAAATGAAAGAATATTTAAAGAAAAGAATTGGTTATATGCTTATTAAACTTTGATGAAAACATAGAAAATGAGATTTCATGTGGTGCAACCTTGTTCTTGTTACAATTCAATTACCAAGATCCACTATAGGAAAAATACATGTCACAAAAGAAAAGAATGGACACACAACTCATAATGATCTGAAAGATGAAATATTCATTCATAGAGAGAATTAAGGGAATTACAAAAGAATTAATAATTACAAAGAGATCAATCTTTATAAAGGAGTTCAAAAACCCAGAAGGAGGAGAAACCTAGGTTGCATGATAATAATTAATAATAGAATTAATTATTATATACCTAAAGTTTAGCTTAAGTGAAAATATATTTTTACTCTAACACCCCCTTAATAAAAAGTTAGGGAGAAGCTAAAAACCTAGAAACAATTACTCAAAGTAGGAAATGGGTCCTGGCCACATGGCCTAATCAAGTACCTAAGTGAAACAATCTCTTTAAAGAGAAGAAACTAAGAAAACCCAGTGGGAAAAACACCTCTCCAAAAATAGATAAAGACTAGTGAAGGACTGAAGAAGCCTCCAAACTAGAGAATGTCTCTGAAGATAGGAACAAAGGAAAAACATGAGGAACATCACTGAAGCATGAAGCTACAAAAACTATCAAAGAATAATTGCTAGAACCTCCACTATAATAGAACATGATAAGATAAAGAAGACTATAAAAAATTATAAATATTTGATCAATAAAAAATGGAAGGATGCCTCCAAAATAGAAATCAAAGAGTGTCCATATGGTAAATAATCTATCTCACTGAAATGCATAGGTACCTAGCCACTGCATCCTCCTAATACATATGATCAAATTTTGAATACATAGCTCACTCCATCGAACCAAGTAAGCATTAGAACCAACAAAAAATACCCCCCATAATGTTGTGCACAAAGAGGTATGATAGTTACACTGAAAGTGACGGCCAAGAAAAACTTCATGTCAAAGAAAGGACAAGCACATATAAAGGATGTTGTCGAGGATGATCAATCTCAGGAGACACATAATGAGGCTAATTTCATGGAAGGAACACTCACTTGAAAAAGGTAGAAAAACCCCCCATGGCACTTTATTATGTAGTGTGAGTACAAACATGCACAAAATGTACACGAACCTAAACATGCAATGATGACAATTTATCTCAGTGTATTTACAAAAAAGAAATGCTACATAAATAAATGTTTGCAATGCTCAGGAATGATTGAAAGCTATAAGAACATATGTAACAAATAAAAAGGAGTCATCCCATGCATAGAAAATGATTCGAGGACTTGAAACATTCAAGATATCCATCAGATTGTAAAACATGCAAAAACCCAAATAAAATGTACCTAGAGCATATTTTGGCAATGAGTTCCATACAAGAAGGAGAATAGATCCAACTTTCCAATGAAATGTGGAAGTAAAAAATAGAGTTCAAAGGAGAAATATAGGGCGACCGGAGTGCAAAATGGAACCCTTTGACTGGAAAAAAAACCTCAACAAGACAGAAAAATAAAAAAACCAAACCTAGAAAATTAGGTCGGGCTCGGAACTTGCTTTCAAACACTATCTCTTTTGGCCAAAAAAGCCTCTATTTGCTCAAGTTATGGGAAACAAACTGACAAGAGGTCAAAACATGAAGAACCCCAAGACACCTCTGCCAAATATGGCGGAGTCCCACTAAACTAGTGATTGCCTCCAAATTTGGTAGAAAATAGAAATTTATTTTTTTGTGAAAAAAATAATAAATAAAATGAAATTGTGTTTTTTTAGGAAAAAAATGAAAAAAAATATGAGTAATAGTTTTTTAATAATAAAAAAAAAAAGGGGCCCGCGGCTCCCTTGGGGCCAATGCGGCCTCATTGGGGCCTCCGCGGCTCCTTGGGGGCCTATGCAACCTCTTTGGGGCCAGTGCGGCTGCCTTGGGGTCTACGGCCACCATGCAAGGGGAGGCCCCATCACCTCTCATCCCAGGTGGGTGGGGTACGATCCCCATTGAATTTGAAATTTTTTTATTTTTTTATTTTTTATCCTTTTTTTCTTCAAAAAATATTCTAAAAAACCCATAAAAATGGGGATTTTTTATTTTTTTCCAAAAAATTGAAAAAAAATTGCATAAATTTTTTTCCACCTACCTCAAAAACCATGCCCATAATAGGTCGTACGGATAATTTTTTTGCCTCAGAATTCAACTTTGTCCAAATTGGACATGCCTTGTATGAACAAAGGGTTTTTAGGTGTTTTGAGAGCGATAGTGAGTTCAATTTGTGCCCAAAGTGCTTCAAAAAATAGCTCTCCTCCAGATCCAAAGAAAATCCTCTGAAAACTTGAAACCCTATGTGCTCCAAAAATTCTTTAAAATGTCAAGAATAGGCAGCAACAACAAGGCTCTAATACCATTTTAGAATTCAAAAAATTCAATCACCAAGATCCACAGTATGCAAAATACCTGTCACAAAAGAAAAGAATGGAGACACAACTCATAATAATCTGAAAGATGAAATATTCATTTAGAGAGATAATATAGGCAATTACAAAAGAATTAATAATTACAAAGAGATCAATCCTTATAAAGGAGATTGAAAACCCAAAAGGTGGAGAAACCTAGATTGCATGATAATAATTAATAGTATAATTAATTATTGTATACCTAAAGTTTAGTTTAAGTGAACTAAAGATAAAGAGGTCACTGAATAATTAAATCAATATTGATTTAATTAATAAGTGAAAATACATTTTTACTCTAACATTCTCTCTATTGATCTCCATGTGAGGATAACAAGGACTTTAGAGAGATTTTCCTTTTCACTTATTAATGGGACAATTCATTAAAATGGATTTTGGATACCTCAAACAATAAAAATTGAACAAATAGGATGATTACAAAGTACACCAATTAGGGAAAAAAGTTTGTAAGTGCATTATTGATACCATGACACTCACTATGTCTTTTTAGATGAGGGACAAGAGAAGTGAAAAATCTTATATATATGGGATTTCTAGATTTGAGGATACCACTTGAAGCTCCAAATAATTTTAGTTATGACATATTAGTTTATGGGAATTCAAGATTGAGATATGCATTGGGCTTTGCTGCCATACAATGAAAGTATATGAATAGGTATTGATACTTCTTTTCTAGTAATATTTTTGTGAGAGTGCTCCATAAGAAGGACAAATTTGAGATGCTAAGAAAATAGATCTAAGATGAAACATAGGTCAGTTTCATAGATGCATGGTACTTATATAGACCAAGAGAAATTGGCTTTGAAGATGAAGATGATGGGATATTTTATAGTTCAAACTCATTCATGTACTCATGTGAAATAAGTATGGTTTTGTTTGTCTTTGATGATGGTTTTTAATCAAAGTTAAATTGGCTTTATAGGGACAAGGAACCCAAAGTTCAAAATATAAAAGTATCAAAAAAGAAACAGTCTACAATCAACAACACACAAGATGTTAACCAAAAAACAAACAAAAGAGAAAATATTATTAACAATGTTATCATTTTGATTAATTTCCTTATCTTTTCTCTTAAGTCTGGTCGTTGATCTAGGAAGAGTATCTTTGTTTGTGTTACCAAGAGTAGTAGTTTCCTCCACAGAGGATCCCACATATTTTGGGTGTCCCATTGTGGTAGATTTGATACTAATAGAGTGTGAAGAAGGAACACCCTTAGATAGAGATTTTAGAGCATCTGCATGTGCATTATATTACATACGATCTTCAATGGAGTTCTCCATTGTTATTTTACTCACCGCCACCACGTCCCCGACTCTATCCTACAAGCTATTAAGAGTGCCTTCCATGGTGTTAATGTGAATTTCATGATCCTCTTTAAGCTCTCTTATAACCTGGATAAGGGTTTGAGTGCTCTCCTCAATGCTGTTCAATTTAAGGTTAGTCTAGGAGGGTTTTCCCTTTAAGGTATTGATCTCTTCCACCATCTAAGTGAACATACCTTCTTGTTTTTCCATCAAATTCTTTAGCAAGCTGTCAATACTCATATTATCTAGCATAGAAGAACCCTTATCCAATGGGATATTTATCCCTACTTTAATAAAAATCCCTAGATGAATACTCATATGCTCCTTTCTAGACTACTATCTAGGAGAATGGCAGGAGAAACAAGGGTAGAGTCTGACAGATGTTTAGTATTTATTGTATAGGTTGATTTCCTTGTTTCCAATGGGGATGGACCCAACAAGTTCCTTTTTGTTCTTTAGCTTTGTGGCTGATATCCTAGAATTTATTTTATAATTTTTAGAGGAACTAGCGTCTAGAGAATCTAGCATAATTTAATTAGAGGGTGCATACTCTGACCCATCATCATCTAAAATAAAAACCCTTTTATGGGTCATATTAGTTGGACATTTTCTAGTATTCAAATGGAAAATTTTGTCCCCATTCAAATTATAATCCTATAGGTTCGAGGAACCCTCATCCTTATAATGAACCTTAACTTTTTCCTAGCACTCAATTCCCATTCTAGGTGGGGGGTTCCTTTCAATGTGCAAATCAAAGGCATGTTCCATAATCGATAGGATAAGGCCTTCACATAAAATAGGGGATGAAGGGATTTTCATATGGGCCCTCAAACCATGGTTCATAGACACTAGAAAATAATAAGGAATATAAATATATTTATCATGTGGAAATGGTTTTAAATCACAAAGTGATAACGAAACAAACTGGTAAATATAGTCAAGAATGATATATCTCATGATCACTTCCACCACATTTGCCCAAGGGAATTTGACATAAGCTCGTTCATGCCCATTGTTTGAAACTCTAAAAAATTTATCTCTTTCACCAGGTAGAAAGAAGATGTCCAATGCCTCATTCGCCCTCTTCTTATCTCTATAAATTTGCTTCCCTCTATAATAATATTCCACACTTTCGTAATCAAGTCCTCTTTTATCTCTAATTCTAACCCATAAACCTTCAAATCCGTTCCTCTCAGCCATTAACAAAGGCTTATGTGACTTTCATGTCCGCACCATTCAACTTCTCCATGTAAGGCGTAAGGCCACTAGCTAAAAGCTCTTACCAAACAACTTGTTCCTTCTGATAATTTTTCATAGACAATTGGCTCCAACCTATTTTGA
This sequence comes from Thuja plicata, assembly GCA_018584345.1. Taxonomy (NCBI): domain Eukaryota; kingdom Viridiplantae; phylum Streptophyta; class Pinopsida; order Cupressales; family Cupressaceae; genus Thuja; species Thuja plicata. The sequence continues at coordinate 510,461 of MU225166.1, forward strand.
TCACCCCCCATCACTTCTGCACACTAATTTCTACTTCTCTAAAAAATAGGGCAGGCAAAATAAAACCCCAGGCTAACAACTATTAACAAAGTTGAGGTCATAATTAAAAGAGCCCTAATTTGAAGTTCAAATTGCATGTAAGATACCATCAAAACCAAGGCATGAATGATCAAAGCACTTCTCAGCATCAATGGGTAACAATATTTGTATCTCATTTGGGATACAATTATCATTATCCCAAACAACCAAATGATTTGACTTCACAAAAATATTGGCCAGCCAGTCAATCACACAATTTCCTTCTTGATAAACAAGGGTAATTTTGTATGCCTGAAACTAAGTAAGCATAACTTTATAATCTTCAAGTAGAAAACTTATAGTCCACGAAGGGGTAGTATTACCATTTAAATAATTTATTATATTTAAAGCTTCACTTTCAACCCATATTTTATCTTAGCCCATGTTCATAAACTATTTTGATACCTAGGTAAGCTGGATATGCTTGATTTTGATGAAGGCTCTTCCACATTGGACACAAAATGAAGAATATAAAGTAAACTAGACGATAACATAAGATAATGCATACAAGGACAAGGAAATATACTTTCGCGAGTACCTCAATGACAACAAAAAGTATATAAAATTCATTTCTTTCACTCAAATGATTTTTTTCGAATCAAAGGATTGTTAAAAATATTATGTTACTACAGTATTTGATAACTAATTTACTTGTTTTACTATGATTTTTCATTTTAATTACTTATGCTTTTTTTAATATGGTATATTGTACATAATAAATATTGAAGTAACTTTTGTAATTACTGTTGAACAACACTTGAATTATGAGTGGCTTGATTTATAATTCAATTTTTATTAAATATTATATAATTTACCTAGATTAAATGACTATATAATGATTTGTCAGGTTTTTATCCTAACTAGATTATATAAATCAACATTTAACATTTAAAAAAAAATGCATTTTCTCGTATTTTAATGATACTGCTGATTTGTGGGTTTGGTGTAATCCCGTTCCATTTTCAATTAAAATGAGTAGACATGAGTAATAGAATGTCATATTAAATAAACAAAGAGCGTAATGATTCAATAGATTTGCATTCCCCAACAAACAAAATTTGTACACAATTATAATACTGATACAAGCTGTACACAATTAGAATACTGATACAAAACTAAAAAGCGACTGACATATTTTTAGCTTCAACTTGTGATATAATGTGGTTCTATTAAGATTTTAGTTACAGCCATATATCCTTTTGTCTATCTGAGGTTAAGTGACTCAATTGAAATCTCCAAGATGTCATTAACAGCTGAGAGACAGAATGGGGAAAAGAATAGGATACTGGTCATAGGAGGCACAGGATATCTCGGTAAATACATGGCAAAAGCCAGTGTTTCATTTGGTTACCCCACCACTGTTCTTGTAAGGCCTGAATCTCTAGCTCCCCATTCCTCTAAAGCCACTATACTTTGAGAATTCACCGATATGGGTATTCAGATTCTTCAAGTGAGTTAAATATTGTTGTTGTAACAACTTTATTCTTCTATGTGTATCAAATTTCTAATTAATTTTAGGGGTTTTATATACAGGGATCTCTAGATGACTAGGACAGTCTTGTGAATGCATTTAAACAAGTAGATATAATCATATCCATGCTTGCTATACCTCACCATATGGATCAGCTCAAGATCATAAAAGTCATCCAAGAAGTTGGGAATATCAAGGTATAAAGTGATTTTGTTTTTCCATGACTGACTTTGTTCATTAACTAATTTATTGTCTCTGGAATTAGAGATTTCTTCCTTCAGAGTTTGGCTGCAACGTAGGCAGGGTTGAAGGTCTTCCTTCATTTCAGAGGGTGTGTGATGATAAACAGACAATCCGCAAGGCTGTTGAAGATGCAGGGATTCCTCACTCCTTTGTTTCTGCCAACTATTTTGGGGCTTATTTTGTGGATTATCTTCTTCAACCTAAGCGCAAACAACAATTGGAGGAAGTTTTCATTTATGGCGATGGTCTTACAAAAGGCATATAATATCCACTAGGATTCAGCTACTGCCAGATTTAAAAGGAACCCCAGATCGATCATAGAGTAAAGCAAGAGATTATAGTTCAACGAAGAAAACCAATACTGACATGAGATTTGAATGTTGTGAACCTGTTTTCAATTTAGAGGATGATGTTGCAGTTTTATCTATCATGGTAGCGAACGACTCAAGAACGTTAAACAAGTCTGTGATTTGTAGGCCACCAGGGAACATTATTAGCCAGAGTGAGGTTGTATCGCTGTGGGAGAAGAAAACGGGTACGACATTTAATAGAGTTTTTGTCTCAAAATCTGAGATAATCAAACTGTCAGAGGGTATGTTCTCAATATCATTTACCCTGAGTTTTAATATATTTTCATTTCCTAATAAACCATCATTAATACCAAAATGCGAAATGCATTTAAGCAGCACTACCTCCTCCCGATAACGTTCACGCTTGTATTTTGCACAACATATTTGTGCAAGGCGACCAGACAAACTGCGAAATAGGAGAAGAACTGGAGGCTTCAACGCTCCACCCGGATTACAAATACACTCCCATAGAAGAGTTTCTTCAGGTGTCACTCACTTCTCCCTGCGATGTAAAGTTTACTTCTTTTGCCTAAAGTAGCTTGAACTCTATCTATAGTTGTAAGACGCAATATTTTATCTATTATAAAGTTTTAAGAGACCTCAGCCCACAAGTATTGTCAGAATTCATGGTAAAATAACTCCTTTAAACCCTTCGGAAAGGTACACTTTCAATCTCCTCTATACCCATTGGGCATGATCTCAAACCCTCTCAATCTAACCTTGAAAATCTATGTTAAACAAATATATAAGATAAATTGGCGTGCATGATGGTTTTTTTTAATATTGCGCAAGATTTTTTTTAGAATGTTTTGCAGAATTTGTCTCAAGATTTGAGTTAAATTTGTTGCATAAAAACATTGAAATCATATTCTCGGTTAGACAATTAGGATTTATTTTACTGAATACGAAGATTTATTCAGATTTATATTGCAGAGTTTTATAAGTTGTTAGCACGTAAATTGCACAAGTTTTACTTTAACAAATTTGTAAATAATAGTGGAACATAAAAAGTTATTTTCCGCATTCTACCAACTACTACAGTTGTTTGCAAAGTTTACAAATTTTACAGAATTTGAGGGAAGATTTCAGTTACAATTCTTACATCAAACCATAGAGTCTGTTATACAACCAGAGTTTACAACCATATCATGGAAAAAATAGATTTTTGAAAGAATTTTGTAATTTACCATCAAGGGTATTTTATCGTCACTACATTGCAGTACCGGTTACCTATACATAAGCAAGAGATTATAGTTCATTGGTAAGCCATACTCTCTTTAGACGTTTCTGCACTTTGTCTCGGTTATTTCTAACTCACTGGCAACTTTGTAGCGTGTCTTTTCACCGTCAAAGTTTAACGTTTCTGCACTCTCTCTCCACTCTGGCAACTTTGTAGCATGTCTTTTCACCATCAAAATTTAACGTTTCTCCATTCTCTCTCCACTACTTATTTAGCCTAACGTGCTTTCATATAATGTCCTGTAAGTATGTCAATGATGCGATACAATGGATGTTCACTACGAAGAACAACTGGACAACACTACTTTTCACTATTACTATTCTTCTTTCTTTCACTATCACTACCTAATCTTATCACCTTCCATAACATCAGGCAGATTTTATGACATTAACAGTAGTAGGCAGGGAATAGAAAATGTAATGGAACGCTCAAATTTAATGGACCACTCTGCATTATATAGATGGGATAAAACAATCATCTATTATCAACTTTTTAATAAAGTAGTCATGTATTATCAACACTTTTTTCTATAAAGGAATCATTTCCTAACAACTTTTTTTCACTTTCTATCTAAATTAGATACTATCTAATAATTGATGGACATGGCATTGAGTATGATAATATTCATATGTGCATTCTTTAAATGAAATAAAAGAACTAGAACTTACACTCTAAGGAGGCCATAGTAAAATATATAATAGTAATGACATTTTGGTGGTATCATGAAAAGATATGTACTAGTAATAACTACATATTTTCTTTTTCATATATGCAAAATAATGATATCCTCCTCCTCCTCCTCCTCCTCCTTCTTCTTCTTCTTTTTCTCCTTATAATAAACTACATTTAAGAATTCTTCATTTTATTTACACTCATTTTACATTCCACTAGATTTTATTCGAATAGATGAGTTGCGTGATATTGCATATCCCAATCCAACCTTTGTCCAAGTCATATGTAGAAATATGGGGCTTTAAGCCTTCAAGGACTTGCCCTTATTATTTCGGCAAGTTTATAATTTTTATGTATTTTGACCTATAATTGCATTTCTTGATGTGGGTAGTGGTTTGAATTTGATATGTTTACCACTTTTCTCTTGTATTTGCACTTTCATGTTTCTATTCATTTTTGTTCATATCAAATATCTATAAATGCAAAGTTAATATATACTATATTCAATGTAATAATTATATGAAGTCATAGTTACAACCAACCACAAACAACTCTCTTTAAGCTTATATTTCATATAGCGAAGGTATTTTGAATCTAACATTGATCAAAATCATCTTATCCAAATCCATTACATTCCACTCGAACAATCAATATTACTTAATGATTTTTCTAACTGCCTAAGTCATTGCAACAATCTCATTAAACATATATAAAGTTTGGTTCTATCTTGGAACTGATAGGAGCTTATATATTCATGTAATTTCTCTTTTCTATTTCATTTTGTGCGATACTATATTAAGCTTTAAAATATTTGACATTAACTAAATAAATATTAAAAAGAGGAAAAATATAGAGTATGCACATTTTTCACAAACCCCTAAATTTATATAAATCCATGGAATATATATATATGTGTGTGTGTGTGTGTGTGTGTGTGTGTGTGTGTGTGTGTATAGATATTGATATATTTTTTGGGAAGAAATTTTGACTTGTTTATGAAGAAACTGTAACATGATTATTTGATTGGAAATGCAAATGTGACTCAAGACAAAAAAAAAAATTGAGAAGCTTGTATAAAAATTCTAATCTGAAATTTAATTTTACTGTAAATCTCAGTGGAAACCCTCATTTTTCTTATCTTAAGCCAATAAACTTGTTTATTTTATCACTTGAACCAGACCACCCATGGTTGGCCAATGTACCCATTCAGCTCCCTATTGATCTCATCAAATTCGTTGCATTTCGGTATCCATCTTGAACTTTTCATATCGTTCCACATCCTTGCCACCTCCTTGCTGTCAGCCAAATTGTTCTGAATGATTTTCTCCTGTCTCAAAATGTCTGCATCTTTTTCCGTTTCCATCAACTGGGACATGAACAAGACGAATCAGTATGCCACTCTGCCTGTCGAAAGAGATATCATGGATCCCGCCATGGTCCATTGCTTTTAACACCACTCCAGCTATTTTAAGTTTGTCTGCGCCATATGGAAGATACTTCTCATCGCTTATCTAAGGAATTTCCTTTTTTCTGATACAAGGCCTAAAAATACACTATAAAAACTTAAGCATAGGGGACCTGAAATCGCAATCGGAAGCAGAGGAGTCAGAAATGGATGATGCAAGCCTTAAACTCCTCTTATAAGAAAACCATGAATCTCTAGACACAAGCGTCAGCCTTAGGAAATCCAAAAGTTGTTTGCTTCCAACCAAATTGATAGTGCTATTACAAGGCCATGGAGTTTGGGACTTCACAGGGAAAATGTGGAAGCACAGATGGCGGACCAAATCCTCCAATACGGTCTTCTTCTGTGTTACCTACATTGCTCTCTGAAGAACCACCATTGGCAGTTGATTCTTCAGTTTCATCACATCCATTAAAATGGCCAAGATACCAGGATTGTTACTGCGTTCATAGAAAGTAGTGTTGGTAAACAGATTTGGTCCTTTCTTGCTTATTATAGAAATGACTCTCTAATGCCCAAATTGTGAACACAATCTGAATACAACAGTTGAAAAGCCCTTCAAGATTACCGGTTTTTCTCTGAATTGGTAGGTACAGCTCCCTAAAATAGATATGCAATGAATGATGTTTTGATCTTACACTAACATGGGGGTATGCTCTTAACCCGAGATCAGAAGAGGCTAAACCGAATCAAGCCTAAACAGGACTTAATCCAGGCAAGGAGGGATCTTTAATCTACAAGCCAAGATGTAGAAATCACAGATTTTATGAACTCATACACTCAGTACTAACTAATTTACGGCTATTGCTTAATAAGATTTAGGCGAAATATTAAAGACCTTTATTTGATCTTCCTTTGAATATCCCACAGCACATCCTACTGAGGTTTATTCATGTCCTTGTAACAAAAGAAAGAAACATCCTTTCCTTCTTACTGTAACTTAGATTTTAAAGAAAGAACCATCCAACTACAATTCTAAGCTAATGGAACAGAAAATCTTTGACATAAAACACTTTCAATTGTCTCTGCAACATCAAGTATCCCACACCAAAAAAATTTCTGACCTTTTATTAATCTTTCAACTTCATACATATAGAGCCAGGGGATGATCGTTACCAAGGGAGTTTAATCGGTTCATCTCCCTCTAAATGACAGATGGCAAGAAAACCACTTCTGTCGCTAACTAATTACAAGGGAAAAGAAACGAAAAAGAAAAAGGGGAAATTAAATCATTTGGCCTCCTTTCCTTTTTCCATCTTTGTCCGATAAGCTTTGGCATCAACCACTATTGGAACTAACTCTTCATCTCTGGGTACGTAGACATTGGTATATCTTAAGAGCCACTGGGCGTGATCTATAGCCACCTTCTTTGTCGCGTTTAACTGCTTCAGCAACTCTTCCATGGCCACATGTATATGCCCGCTCAGCTTTTACAATTCTGTAGCTCTATTCGTGCCACTTACAAACGCATCGATCAAACTGTCTAAGTACTTAGAGAAATTCTCTTTCATTACATTGACATCAATTAACACCTTCTCCTAGCCACTAGTTTGGGAGTCTGTATGGAGTTCTTTTATTAGCTCAAATCCCCTATTCTGGACTTCACTTATTTTGTTCCCTGTTTCACTAAGTCCTTTTTCTGTGGATAGTATCATTTCAGACCTAAATAATATACTTTTGAGCCATTCAGCTATAGGCTCACTTCCTGTTGATAGAATTTTTGCCTCTATGGCTTCTTTCCCTTTCATTTGTAGGATCCTCTTCAAGGGGGCACCGCATTCGTCACTCTTCGCTCTTTCTCCTGCCAGAGCATTACTGTTTGTCAGAATGTTTTCTGTTTCTTTCTCCAACCTTAGAATATTACTCCCAATCTGTTCTATAACAGTAATCCCATCTTCTCTGACCTTTTCAATCCATTCTTTACTTATCTGGCTGAAGTGCCTGTCTTCCTGGAGTTGGGAAATAAGAGCTTGTACTTCGGCGGCCGTAGGGTTCTTTGTCACCATCACTCTAGAGATGGTTGCTAGAGGAGACACCAATTGTCGGATGAATTGATTCAATTCTTCAATCTCTGCTTTCATTCTTACTTTGGAAGACTTTAGGCTCTCTAATTGTTCTTCAATGACTTCGTTGGTTGACTTCCACAGACCCACCTTGGTATCATGCCTTGCTTCACCAAGGTCTATTGAATGCAGTGTAAAATCATCAATAGCCATATCCTCCAATCTGCCCTCTTTATTGGGCTTTGCTATCTCCATGGTCAAGTGACCTATGGCTGGATCATGGCCTAATATTGATAGCGACTTCTGCTTCTTGGCTTGGGCCAGTGCTGATCCGGACTGTACCGCAAGGGAAATAGTATCTTTTGCTGGAGTACTCTCATCTTTCCTTCATTTCTTCCTCTCCAGGGTGTCCTCTAGCCATGACTTAGTGCTTATTACTTGGGATGCAGCCCCCAGTGAATCGATGTTGAACATCTTCCTTTTAACTGGGGTGGCTGCTACTTTAGGTGTGGCAAAAGGATTTTTTTTGGGACTTGAGGGACCAACTTTGGAGCGGCTTGGCTTGTCTCGGCGGTCTTCTTAGCTGCTCCGTCGGATTTTGAAGACTCACTACTACTACTCTCTCCATCTCCCAAATCCACAATTTGCACTGGAGAACTATCCACGAGTAGCAATGTTACACTCACAGGAGTGCTAGGACTAGGATGAGGCAAAGGCACTGGGATAACATGAGGAGATGAAACTGGAGTGGTGCGAGGAGTAATTGCACTATCTTTCAGTTCTTCTGCCTTCTTCTCCTCTTCTTTCTTCTCTTCCATTTGGGTCCCAATTACTGGTCGGGAGTCGTCATGGCAGGTCTTATCCAATGGAATGCTCTTGTCTGGCGGTTGGTCACCTCCTCCCGCAGGCTGAGCGGGTCCTTGAGAAATTGCTGGCATCACACTTGTAGTGGTCCCCTGAGTGGAGGAGGA
>MU225166.1:521516-531590 GCA_018584345.1 Thuja plicata
TTAGTTCTGCAAGGATCAAAATGATGCGAGAACCCCCATCGGATTAGGCACTAGACTACCCGCGGACTTATCATGCGTGAGGAAGAAATCCACCCGGCTAAGGGAATGTGGAGGGAGAAGGGAAAAAATGGAAAATCCGATGGTGATTCCCAATTACTTAAAGGACATTGACCTAGACTCAAACGCGATTAAACTTCACTAAGACGCAAAACTTCCACTTTTCTGAAATGGCTACATGTTTAGAAGTGGAGGCAACAAGTAGGACGACTAGAACTTACCTGAGCAGAGGCATCATCCCATCCATCGTAAATTGGCGGAACGGTGCTGCTGATACCGCTACCATCCTCTTGTCTATTGAAACCCATAACAAAAGAGTTGAAAAATTCAAGGAGAAAGGCCACATTTATAAAGCACATCTGAGCGATTTTCTTTACCGGGATATGAGATAAATCTCTGTCATATTTATCACTTTTTATCTTCCGCTCACATACCTCAACCATAGCCTGAAGCTTTCCCTTGTGATTTGCGTCATCGGAAAGCTTCCAAACTCTTCTTGTGGCTTACAGCTTGTTCGATTACATTCCATCAAGCTGCTTCCACCGCTCCTTTTCTTTTTCCTTCAGTTACTCATCTACCTTCTTGCCATGATACTGGGGAGAGTAATAATGGTAAAGCCGAAATGACACCATGGTGGGGTGGTAAAATTTTGTGCTTTCGCCTACAATGGCTATCGGCACAGCAAGAATGCATGCCTCTTTCCTATTCCTTGCTTCCTCTGCTTTTTTAGCCTTGGAATCTATCTCCACTACGAAATCATTGAAAATTCTTACCAAAGGAAACTCATTTTGCGAGTAAGGAGAAAAATCTCATATAAACTAGAATATATTAATAAATTGTTTAATACATTTCACCTGCCACTTCTTTTAATGCGTTTGTTTAGCTTCGTAAGATAGGTATATTTTAATTACGTCACATTGAAAATGTGAGAATGAGATGGGCCTGCGTTAATGTCAATTTTGTAAAAATAGAAAATGAATAAACAAAACATACATAGCTGCTACAACAAAGAAAGGAGATTTATTATGTCACATTGAAAATGTGAGAATGAGATGGGCCTGCGTTAATGCCAATTTTGTAAAAATAGAAAATGAATAAACAGAACATACAAAGCTGCTACAACAAAGCAACGAGATTTATTATTATACATTCAAATGGATTACCATACCTCTTAGTTATAGAGAGTTTTACATCACAGATAAATAAGAGATCAACTACAAATCAGACTCTTAACAAACTTTCATCAGTCTATCGATTTTGGAGATGTGAAAATTATTTCAGTTACAATTTTATTTCAACTACATATCTGAACATTCTCTAAGTTCTAAACAGCTTAAACTCAAAGTTCTACCTAACCGATCCTTATTTCTTGGATCGTGATTTTCTAACTGCTACAATCTTCTTAACCTCTGCATGTGATAATCAACACTCCCAGTTTAGTTTTGATGGGAGAAATTAACGTCTGCAAATGCCAACACTCACCGTTAATTTCAACCATAGATACTACAGCATTCACCAAACACCAAATTCTTTGCTCCCGATCATTGTCTTTTGTTTCAATTATATCAAGCCTTCAGACTTACTCAAATTTCAAACTTCAAACATTATCCAAAATTTTCAAGTTAAGATCAAACTTAGGAAATTCCATCATTCACTTGGGATGCTCTAACCACAAGCTCTGGAAAACATGATCTCCAGTCCATTGTAGGTTCAGGTGTGAAACCCTTATACATTGTCAACACCTCCCATTGACCCACACTGCGGGTGTTTGGAGATCCAAACTTTACTATACTCTCGTGCACTATGTAACTAGGATCTCCTGCCCTATTACATACACAGATTTAAAGACAATGCTTCAAAATGTAACCATATCATTCTCTTATGAATTGACAACCGTTGGAAGTGGATTCACTATGAGGCGCAGGGGGGGTGAATCAGAGTGAAGAAATTTATTTTTCAAATGTAACACTTTACAACTTTTGCCAATATTGAATACCAAAACAATAAATGATGAATTTGTTAAGCTCGTGTACTACTTGACTGAAAATGAAAGTGATCATCCAATATAATGGCACATCATGTGTGCAAAAGTCCCCAAAAGACATAGGTGGACACAAATCTAATGTGTCTACAAGTAGTGCTTAGAAAGGATGTTCAACTTAAACAAAGGACAAAAAATCAAGAAAAACTTGAAAAAAAAATTGCACGCATGAGTAGTGCATGAAATTACCTTTACGGTGAATGCTTTGTTTTCCAAAGCTGGACTCCAAATTACAAGTTAGGGTCATGTGAAGTCAAGTGCCTATTCGGGTAGAAAGGTGAAAAAAATGGCCCACGCCTCTTATGTTCTTGAGGGCATGGGTTTGGTCCATTATGGAACGATTAGCACAACATGTCAAAAAAGAGTGCCCCTCCCAGATGGAGAGGGCCCAAGAAGAGCTGATCGGATGTTTGGGTTCGATGGTGGCTATGCATGCCACCCCCATAACATCTACAAACCATTGAGGGAAAAAGCATAACATTCAGAGACAAAATGCAAATCAACAAAGAAGTGGACACAAACAAGGCCATTGCAAATGAAGAAACAAATGTCTTGCCCACTGCAAAAATGGAATAAATTCCAAGACCTTAGCATTCATGCCATGATCTTCTTGGAAAGATGAAGAATCGCCAACTGGAAATGAAGAAATGCTGGCCAAAGTAGCGAGTCTGCGCAGGCAATACTGGCAGATGCAATCCAATCCTCCCACTCAGAGTACAAGGCAGGTCACCACAAGTCGACCAAACTCTCTATGCATGCACACCATTCATTGTCCCTGCAGCATGTGGATGGAAAATGATCTTTACAAAATAACAAGATGGAACCAACTGGTCAATGAAGCGCATTCTTGCAAAGATTCCCAAACTCAGCTAGTGGGCGGCGAGCATTCACACCAACTGCACTAAAATAGTTTGACAAATCAATAGAGACCCACATGGGTCGTAATGTGTGAGCCTTTCTATAAATTTTGATCCCCTCTGGTGGCAAGACAATAAAATATCATTCAATGCAAGTGAATGACAAACTCAGATGTCAATGAACTTCTCCGGTTGCAGGGAAGAAAAGAAAACTAGCTAAAGTAGCTAAGAGAGATAGACTCGCCAATAAATTTGCTAAGGACTTGAATGTCGATCCAATAATGGAGAACAAAAGTTATTTTGTGAAATAAGGTTGCATGCAAAAGATGTCCACCAGCATATAGCACGTTCTCACAAATTAGCTTTCCACATCAAAGCTCCATGGGCATGTTACTCTTAAGTCACACCTGGGCCCATGTTAGGTAGGAACACCAAGTCGCCACCCTTAGAGTAGGATCTGATCTCATGAAAAATTTGGTGTCGGCGATGATAAAATCTGCAAACCAAATGAACTACTCGGTTCCAAGACAAGGAATGACAGTTTCTGTACTGGTGATGGAGTGCATAGAGAGTAAAAGTGTGGTGGATGGCACAACCACTTTTCGTTCTACAACCTTCACTGTTAGGATTATCTCAACTAGCAAGATGCAAATCTCATACTTCTCAACCCTCACTGTTATCAATATGTTTCTTTTTAATTCACTATTCCTCTGTATTTGATGCATACACATACCCCCTTATGTAGGGCTAAATTAGAATTTTACATTCACTCTTTCATTTACTGTTGCATCAAACTTGCAACTATTTCTAAACAAACCCTCAAAGATGGGTAACATATTTTTACTTCATTTCTTCACAATAGATCCTCATAGTTGTAGATGGACAGTTTCTTCAACTAAATTTTTTCTATTTCTATTCATAAAAGGAATGAACCAATACCACAATCATAATCTAAACCCTCTGTTAGGGTTAACAAAAATTAAATTGAATAATCCGTTGAATCCAACTATCATATTTGAAATTGATTTCTCAAACTAAAAAACTAACAGATGTCTTTATAAAACTTGCCAACGGTCTTAAAAACCATTCATAAAAAGAGAATTATGTCAACAATTCTTCAAATGACTTCCAAGATGATGCCAAAAATAAATAACTTTTGTGAGGTAGTACCAGTTACAAAGAATGACTTATGTTGATGCCGAAATGAATCAAGAAACTACTGAGGGTAAATACAAATTTGAAACCCCCAATTTTTTTTCATCACAGCATTTAAAATTACATTCTCCAAAAGATTCAAATGCAAATAGTTTTCATTCCAGAAAAAATGGCTTGAGTTCTTCACTAAGGATTCATACCTGAGGTTTCTTAGTGCAAATAATTAAAAAGCTCCAAACCTTGAAAGATCTCTCCATGAGAATGTGCCTCAGTGATAGCATAGCACATAATAGAAATGATCTCAAAAAAAAACCCTCCAAGAGAGTATTCCTAAAGATTAAAAACAAAGTGTTACCCGTGAAGATCATGAGCAGAAATCTACAAAAAAGAATCTTCTTCAATCTTACCATGAATCCCATAAAAAATGAAGAGCACAGACTCAAGATTGATATAGAAAAAACCCACAACCTGTCGAACACCAGAGATGTACATTTTCTTAATTTGTGAAGCACATGGTGGTGCCCTAAATAGGATTTGGAAAGAGCACACCAAATGATGCAAAAGAAATGTCTTTACAAATTCCCCAAATCAATAATGAATATCTTTTGACATCCGAAAAGACCTCAAAGGAACTCATGAGAATTAATAATGAGTTTTGATTTTAACCATGCTCAAGTCAAACCTCAACGTGTCCCATGAGTTATGCATTACAAGAAACTTAAGTGGCCCACATCTAACAAGCCACATCACCATGTCGTGTCATCAAGGACAAAACAATCAGATCAACAAAAACTTCCATCTTTGTCCATTTTTGTGATCTCCCTTTTTTTTGAAAACCTCTTTCTTACTTTGCTCTACCGACTTCATTTATGTTATTTCACACAATCTTTATTTTTTCTCAACCTAGATACTTATTCATAATATTTTTTTAAGAATGAAGTAATAAAGACAAAAAACTATGACATATCCAAACTTATAATCTCCTTCCTATTATAATACTTCACTCTTTTATTGACAAGTTGCTTCTCATCATCAACCTAAATAGATCTTAGATGCTCCTTGCAAACCTGAATATTTTTTTATTGTTTTTTTACCTTCTCTTTGACATCATATCTATCTTCATACTTCAACAATCCCATGGATCTAACCTTCTCTGATACAAAATATAGAGATACAAAGGAAAATAGGGGTAAACAAAGCAATGTGCTACACCACAAGCAAATAGAAATTTTATTGATTATTTTTCTTTAAAAAAAAGAGATTACATCATCGCTTTTTATTATAGAGGACTACAGATTATTCACCTTAATTTCAAAATCTAAAGTGAATTCCTAACTCTAATATATGGATTTCCACTCCATCATAAGTCATGCAAACAAATACAAGTACCAATTATCTAATAGATGGGAGGATGCGATCTAAAGAGAACAGATCAATGACTCTTCCTAATTGTTGCTTTCATCGATGTAGATGGTGGAGATAAGAATTAACTTGAACGGTGTGAGAAATAGAATAGTTTTAGTGGTGAAATCAACACATTGTAATTGAGACTTGAGAAGGAGAAATTACCATCTGCCAACACTCCCCCTTAATTTCTACCTCAAATTCTACTGCATGTACTACCCCTTATCAACTTTTACAGTTTACTATCAACTTTTACATACATGAAGTGGTTTATAATTGACCACAAAAATTGCACGCAAGCAGTTTCTACTGACCACAAAAACTCATCGTAAAATCTAAAATCTTCAAACTCATATTGAATCTAGGAATTCCCATCATTCTCTTCAAATGCTCTAACCACGAGCTTTGGTAAACTTGATCTCCAATCCATTGTATGTTTAGGTGAGAAACCCTTGTATTTTCTCAACACTTTCCATTGAGCCACACTGCGTGTGCTTGGGGATCTGAACTATACATAACATTGTTTCAGCTGACCATAAACTATCACATCCATGAAGTGGTTTCTGCTGAGCACAAAAAACCAAAAACTTCAATTTGTGCAACCGGATGTTCTTTTCTCTAATTCTTACACATCTTCTATTACTACTTCATTTTTCCCTCATTCCCGTCTTCACATACTTTGAATCTTTCAATATTTGCAATGTCTACACAAAATTTATTCAGGTTATACAAATCCTCTAACTGATTTCCCTTAGTAACTTCTTCAATCTCCAAATTCTTTCCCTAAGTGGCTATGATCTCCACAATTTTCTTGTGCCTTGTTCAATAATTTCCTTGATGGGCCTTCAAACAACAAACTCCCTTGGACTGTGGCCTTTACAAAGGCTGGCAATTTCCTTCACTATGTGCGTCTTCCTCTGATGGCTTCAAATTCTTTAGCTGCTCTTTTCTACAGTGATCAACTTCTCCTTGGACCATATATGAGTTCCTATCCTCTCCTTGCTGCGATTTTCTCAGATTTCCAATCACCTCCCATCCTTTAGTTGCGGCTTACAATGGAAGCGATCTCCAAAATAACTTTTGGCATCCTTAGCTTCAAACTTTATACTTCCACAATCTTCCTTCTGTCAGCTACTATTGTATCTTTTCAAGCTCCCCCTTAAACTGGAATCAACAGTAATTTCTTTTTCTTTTCCAAACTTGATAGTCTCAAATAATATATACAGTCTCCCTCTATTTACAACCCTTTTTTTTAAACTACTTGGCTAATCAATAACTACACCTATATATTATTC
Source organism: Thuja plicata (assembly GCA_018584345.1). NCBI lineage: Eukaryota > Viridiplantae > Streptophyta > Pinopsida > Cupressales > Cupressaceae > Thuja > Thuja plicata. Next base: position 528,326 of record MU225166.1, read on the forward strand.
CATGTCTTGACTTTATACTGACAATTATAGATTTCTTAAATCAACTTGATCAATGCAAAAAATTCTGCAAACATGACAATCTTAATAAGTCAGATTCAACTGAACTTTCAATTTAGATTTGAGCGACTCTTTACCTTTCAATGATGTTTGTTTTTCATGGTGTCTTTAGATCAACACCCTCTTCTTTCGCATGGAAGAAATCATTTAAACATAATGGCAAATTTGTTATGTAGCTTTAGTGCCTACAATAATATGTTATACACCCCTATTTCGTTCGACAACTTCAACAGAATCCTTAATCCTTCTTGCTTACAACTATTGCTGCATAAAGACCACACTCTTCACACCTACGCTCTATCAATATTATCTCCAGGATCTTTTCCTCATAGCTCTGCTACCAAATGTAAAAATAGAAAATGAATAAATAAACAAAACATGCAAAGCCACTACAACAAAGAAAGGAGATTTATTATTGATCCATTCAAACTTATTACAATGCCTCTCATTTATAGAGAGTTTTACATCACAGATAAATAAGAGATCAACTACAAATGACCATCAATTTTGGAGATGTAAGATTTGTTTCATAGTTATAATTTTATTTCAACTACAGATCTGAACATACTCTTAGTTCTAAACAACTTAAACTCAAATTTCTAACTAACCGATCCTTATTTCTTATTTCTTATTTCTTGGATCATGATTTTCTAACTGCTACAATCTTAAGCTCTGCATGTCAATTCAGTTTTGATGGGAGAAATTAACGTCGGTCAACAAATTTTACTGCACTCCGATGATAAATTTATGAATGTATGTTTAATACATTTACAATACCAGAATTTTCTCAAAAATTGGTGTCACTTACTTTACAGTACAAAGCTAAACATGATGTATTATATCTTGGTAAGGCGATCGTAAATAGCTTTGTGTTGTGATGTCGACTTGCTAGTTCGGTGAAAGATCATGACAATTCCTTGCTAAAGAAAGAGGTAAAAGATCTAGTACGCCTATTATAATTTTTGTTTTTTTGGTTCTCTGAGAAAACATAATCATGAAAACCGTGTTTCTTCCTTTTCCAAAGAAGTTATTCATGGAAACCGTGTCCTTAAATCCTCAAGGAATTAAGGAACAAGAGGAAGAAAATTAACTAATTCCTTACAAATATTTGTCAAAAATAAGATAATGTTGGATTTGAAAGGATCATTGTCTCCTTGACTTTCTAAGGTGTTCGCCACACAATGTGAAAATAGAAGATAAACAGAACCTCCTCTCTTTTTTTTTTAATAAGCAAGCCATATCTAAAGTAGCGAACACAACATTTAGAAAAATATATTCGAGTTAATATAAGACGGAGAACTTATTTATTTATAACTCTTATTATTAATAGTATTCTAAAATATAAGATAGTTCTTAATTTTTTTCATTTATTATATTTTGAAATTTAATTATGAGAGATAATGTTATCTTGTTGAATAAGATAGTTGATGTCATATACATTATAGGAAATAAATTTATTATTAAGATAGAGGCATTTATATAATCAACATTAATTTTCTAACAAGTTGATGTTTTATTCTAGTATTTTTAGTTTTTGATTGCTGGTAAAAATAGGTTTTATGGGGACCCAAAACCGCTTACAATAAAAGAAAAAAGATAAGAAGCAAAATACAGACTAAATAGAGACAGGATTGGGTACTAGCCCACAAACCCAGACAAAGACAGAAAGCCAAAGAGAAGAGCCAGAAACCAGCTAGAATCTCCAAAAACCAGAAACCAAAAGATGAAGCACCAAAAAATAGGGGAACACTAGAGCTAGGCCAACTCCAAGAGAGTGCCTCCTCTTCCTTCTTTGCTTCTACAACCTTTTTTATGGCCACTTTGAAATCTGGCAGCTTCGAAATCCTGTCAATGATTTTCTTCTTCCTGGCTAAACGCATGCGCTTTCCCGGACCATCGTCTTCATTATCGTATTTGTCCTCATCGATCTTCATAGTGGGGGAATCCATTTTAGATTTAATGGAGTTAAAACACTCCATAGTAGTACCCATGAAGACATTATTGTCCTTCATGTTTTTTTTCACCGTATTCTCCAAGGTGTCCAGTCTCTCATGCAGAGACTTCAGTTTTTTCTCTTCCTCTATATTTTGATTTCCCTCATCCCCAGCCGACTCAGACTTAAAAAGATCGACATGAGTAGACAGAGCTCTATAGTTCAGATGTAGACTTTTGATTTCTTTAAATGCCCATTTCATCATTCAAAATGAGTACAAGGACATAGCTTTGGTAGTTTGTAGAACCCAAAATGGAGGCTTGATTTTATCATCCATTTCCTCTTGGAGAAGATGGACATTCTGCTCATGCATATCCACCAGCCTAGAAAAAGGATGTTCTTAGAAGAAGAAGGGATATGGTCCTTATCAGCATTGTCTTAACCTAGAGATTCTGCCACTTTCTGCTCAGAATGCACCTCCATAAGAACCTCAAGCTTTGGAGAAATAGGGATGCCATGCTATTACAAACTCATGTAGTTTACTAAAATGGGGACTTTTTGATCTCCCACATCCTCATCAATAGCCTCAGACAATTTTTTTTCCTTAACACTGTGGGCTTCCTTAGTTTTAACTTCTTCCTCAAAATAGTCACCGAGATAGAAATAGACTCTTTGTTCTCGTCATCAGACTGGGAGTGGGGAATGTAGTCAGACTCATCATAGCCATCAACACTGCCAACATCTGAGCCTGTGTCCATACCCATATTTTTCTCAAACTTCAGATTTTTAATAGTCAATTCCACCTTATCATCTCCAACCCTATGTCATTTTCCAGCCTTAGCAGAACCCCTGAGTCTTTCAGAGAAATAATTAGAGGATTGGAGGTCGCGACTTTTTTAACATATTCAACAATTAAGAGAATCAAGACCTCATGCAGAATGGGCTTTCTATCCTTTTGCCTATGGTCAGTAATGCTATGACAGAGTGAATGTTACAAGTAGAAGGGAAAAGAGAGTCTCACCTTATGACAAAAATGACCTAGCATCACAAAGTGATAAGAATGGGCCCTTTTGTATCTTCCGTCTAAAGACACATAATCCATGATCGTCATAAGAACTTTGGCCCAGAAACCTTTAATGGATCTAAAGATGTTAAAAGATGTAATTGGATATTGTATCTACCTATCTAGGATAAGGAGGTTGCAATTAATACACCTCTGTTACCATAGGATCTTGTAGATTGAAAATAGGGGTACACCAATAGGGTGATAGAAGA
>MU225167.1:19462-56841 GCA_018584345.1 Thuja plicata
TTACTATTCATGAAAATGTCCACTCTCTTGTGATGGCTAGAAAGGAGGGCCTTATTTTGAAGTTGGATATGTCAAAAGCTTATGATTGGGTGGATTGGGAATTTTTGATGCAAGTGTTGGAGGCTTTCGGGTTTAAAAGAAAGTGTACAGACCTCATATACCAACTTATATCTTTGACTACTTTTTCTGTCATGGTTAATGGCTCTCCTACTTTGTTCTTTAAATCCTCTCGGGGACTAAGACAAGGAGACCCTCTGTCTCCTGTCCTTTTTGTTATAATGGCGGAATGCCTGGGTAGGTACATGGAGAATCAGGTTAGGATTGGAGATATCAAAGGGCTTAATCCTTCATCGGATAATATGGTATGCTCTCACCAACAGTTTGTTGATGACTCGGTGATTATGGGGGAAGCTTCTGTTAAAAATGCTAGTAGCATTAAGAAAGCTTTGAATAACTATGGGAAAGCATTAGGCCAGCTAATAAATTGGGGGAAGAGCTCTATTTTTTTTTTCAATGTGCCGGAGAGAAGGAAAATGAGAATATTAAGTATCTTAGGTTGTGATCAAGGGTTAATCCCGGGAACCTATTTGGGCCTTCCTCTCTGTTTGGAGCCTCCTGAGTCCTTTTGGAGTACCCTTGTGGATAAATTTCATAAAAAACTGGTTGGATGGAAAGGGTTGCTTCTCAGTCAGGCTGGCAAAATTCAACTCCTCAGAGCTACTCTTCAAGGTCTCCCCCTTTATGCTTTAAGTTTATTCAAAATTCCTAGAAAATATAGTGAAGCTATTGAAAAAATTCAAATTTTTTTTTATGGACTGGTATGGAGAAGAAGAAAAGGATAGCTCTTATTGCATGGGACAAAGTATGCTGTCCGATCAAGAAAGGTGGTCTGGGATTAAGAAGAATAAAGAATCTGAATGATAATCTCCTAACCAAGCTCATATGGAGATATTACAACTCAAGAGGAGAATGGACCTTGATATGGGATAAGAAGTACAATAAGGAAAGGCCTAATTTTGAGGTTTTTTAAAATAAGGACAACGAAGGGATGGGGTCCTTCATCTGGAAAAATGTTATGAAAAATAAATATAGAATTAAAAATGGTATCAAGTGGAAAGTGGGAAATGGTAAAAAGGTTCTTTTCTAGGAGGACAAGTGGCTTCTTCATTCTCCCTTGAAAGATAGCCTGGATTGGATTTTATATGAGAATCAGTGTAAAGTTATGTATGGCAGGAATGTAGCTGATTATTGGGATAAGGATCACTGGAAGGACCTATCTATTATTAACAAAAGATTGGGATATCTGAATTCCTTTCTCAATTCAATAAATTTGATTGAGGAAGAGGACACTGTTGTTTGGAAACATAGCTCAGATGGAAAATTAACTGTCTCCTCTCTGTATCAGATGGAGTATGAGGAAGTTATTGAGCCTTTTTGGGCCAAAGTTTGGGATAAAAGCCTCACACCAAAAATCAATGTTTTTTTCTGGATTATGATGCAAAATAAAATTTTAACTACTGATAATCTTAGAAAAAAAGGTATGTGCATAGTGAATAGATGTTATTTGTGCAAGCAGGAGGAAGAGAGTGCTGAGCATATCTTTATTCATTGTTACTATACCAGAAAAATTTGGGGTTTCTTTTTTCAGATCTTTAATATTGAATGGGTTTTCCCTAACAATTTGGAGAGTTTTTTTAAAGCTTGGCTATATCCCTCAAAGCATAAAACTATTATTCAGATGTGGAAATTTGTCCTCCCACATGTTTGTTGGGGGATTTGGAGGGAAAGAAATGATAGACTTTTTAGGGAAAAAAGCACGAAGGAAAATGAAGTCTTCTACAAGATTAAAAGAGGTATAAGAGAGAATGTTAAGTTGAAGGATGAAGTTGCAGAAGCAAAACAGGAGAATAATAGTTCAGTACTTAAAAATTGGAATCTGTATGGTAAACCTGATTATAAGATTACAAAGGAAAAAAGAGAAGATGCTAGATGGGACTGTCCTCCTAAGGGTTGGCAGAAAGTGAATTTCGATGGGGCCTTTAAGGGCAAACCAGGGGTGGCTGGTTGTGGAATTGTTATAAGAAATGAAAATGGTGAGTGTATTGGTATCAAATCTATTCCTATTGGCCATCAAACTAATCATACTGTAGAAGCTTGCGCGGATCTTCAAGGTGTTAATTATGCTAAAGAGAAAGGTTGTTCTAAATTCTGGGTCGAAGGGGACTCTCTTAACATTATAAAGTGTTTAAATAATGAGTTTCCCGCCTCTTGGACTATATAAAATACAATTCAAAAAGCAAGGGAGATAATAAATTCTTTTGAGTGTTGCATAATTACTCATAATTACCGCGAAGCCAATGGCGCTGTTGACTGGGTGGCTAATCACGCATGCAAAAGTGATGAGGTGGATCAGTGGAATGATGGAAATAAGATGCCAATTGAAGTGAAGTTAATGCTCGAGGATGAGCGCCGGAGAAGTCATCAGAAAGTCATCATTAATGGAAAGCTATTTTAATACCAATAATACTCAGGTGATGTGTCATAATGGCCTCCAAAGGCGGCAGTATAAGGTAATGATTTCAAGTTGGAGATGGCATGCTTTATGGGTCTTTTTTTGTTTTCAAAAAGATCATTTTGGCATTACCTGTAGAATCAAGAACGAAATATACAGAAATTGCAGAGAAAAGATGGGAGGTAACAAGAAGCGTATTGAACCAGTTAGCTATAGTAAATGGAAAAAGAATGAGGAGGTGTGGAGGATTCTGCAAGAAGGTGGCCTAGCTGCTTATATCGAGCGTCTGCATGGGGGAAATCCTAATATCACTAGGATTTTTGAGAAAACATGGAAGGAGGGCAAGATTTTAGTTGACGATGAATATATGGAAGTAATAGAGGATATTGTTGTTGAAGCCACGGGAATGGGGACAGAGGGTATTAAGTTTTACCATGACAGGTTGATCTCTAACAAAGCCTGGGAGACTTTTTCGGTTAATGAGAAAGAGAGGAACAGATTGGTGAAGATCGAAACTTCCTACCATAACCCTAAGCTCATTTCTAGGCCTTGGAGGTATGTTCTGTATGTCCTCATTAGCTATATAACGCTGGATGGTAGGTTTACTAGAGCGACAGGGCACCATTTTATGCTGTTAAATCACTTTAGACATAAGGTGAAAATTAGTTTACCTTACTATTTGCTTAGCTCGTTAGAAGCTACTATTACAAGTTATCAGAAAGATCCCAAGGGGGACCATGCTTCTCACCAGGGACTCATGGTGCTTGTCTTTGAGGTGTTGAAAGCTAAAAAACTGGCTAGGTCAGTAGAGAAGAAGAAATTAAAGGATGCGGAAGAAATAGAAGGGGAGGAGGATTATAGCATGTTTGAAGAAAATACGAAAAGTGAAGGAGAGGGAAGAGGTTTCTCTACTCCTAAAAATAAGAAAAGGGGTAATCCTAAAAAGAAGAAGAAAAATAGCTATGAAGGGACGGATACTGAGGAAAGTGATGAGGAATGGGAGATAGATAGTAGAAAACAAAAGGGAAAAATGAAAACTCAGAAGAAAACCCAGACTGCTGACTCAGAGACTGAGATTGAAATCGGGGTTGTTAATAAAAAAAAGAATCAGAAGAATACCCAGATCGGGGACTCTGAAACTGAGACAGAAAATGAAACAACTAAAAAGGAGGGTAAAAAAAAGAAGAGAGTAGAGGGGAAGGAGACCCGTAGTAAAACTAGTAGGAAAAGAATTGTTCTTACCTCTGATGAGGAAGACAATACCCTTGATAAGAGGAAGACAAAGGAAAAAGATAACAGAGATAACGAAAAAGAGGACATACTGATCAAAACCAGGGAGTTGAAAACTGACACTCAGAAGGGGGAAGATTTTATGGACCAGAATAAAGATGGGGATTTTGGGTTCAAGGAATATCCCGATAGTCTGGAAAAAGGAGATCATACTAAGAAAAACAATAAAGTTATTATCAAAGACTTTTCTGGATTGATTAATAGCATGTATAGTGATCAGGTTATTTTAAAAAATCAAGTTGAGAAAACTCAAGAGGACATGAAAATTCTCAACAGAATGGGGATAGGGGATAAACCAGTGGCTGAGTGTCTGAAGGAAATGAGAGATGTTGTTGGAAACTCAGAAGCTCAGGCAGAGTATGCCAACAAGGTGGAAATTATGGAAAAACAAATCAATCATATTAAAGACAAGATGGATAAGGATAGCAGGGATGAAGAAATTAAGAGTTTGAACAAAAAAGTTAAAAGACTGGAGGCATCTGTTAAAAAAATAGGGGAATAATGTCTCATAAGCCTAAAAGATTACTGTGGTCATGCTCAAATTCTTATGGACAAACTGGATATGATCAACAAGGAAAAAGACAGTAGTATAGTGGAGAAGATGGGACCGGGATCACGTACCAGAGCTAGCGCTAAGAAAAAGGGTCCAAAGGAGGACAAAGAAATAGAGGAGCTGAAAAATTTGGTCAACAACATGCAAATCATGGTCCTCGAAGCTGAGGAGATGGTTAAAGAGATGTAGATGTTCTTTCTGCGCTCATGGCTGGGTTTTTTGCTGTCCATGTTGTCCTTTGTTGTTTCTTTGGGAATTTTTTTGTTCGAATCGATGTTTTGCTGTTCCTTCCTATTTTGATGCTTTGGCATAGTTGTTTATGTTTTAAAACTGTTTATCTTTTATACTAGGTTGCAGGTCCTTGTAAAACCTGCTGTAGTCTTTGGTTTTTTGTAAAGGTTTTGGGTCCTTGTAAAACCTATTTTTACTTAATTAGAACAACTCATGAACTTTTCGGTTGAGTTCCTCATTCTTAGTCGGTGTCAACTGGTGTGGTGCCTTGTTTGGAAAAATAGCTCCAGGAATCAGATCCATACAATGACTAATATGTCTCATCGGTGACAAACCATCATGTACATTATCTAAAATTATCTCCTTGTACTCGGTCAGCAATTTATCAACTTCTTCAGGAACTTTATGTTCTATGTTCTTACTTGATTAATTAGGAATCAAAGCATAACATATATCACTCCTTTTCTAATCCTTAACAAACTATCTACCTTCCATCAAATAAACTTTCACAGATGTACATATCTCTCCAACAAATTCTTCAACCAAAGGTAACAATATTTGCTTCTTACCATCAACCCAAATAGTATATTTTTTCACTCTTCCATCATGTATAATATGTCTATCATATTTTCAAGGTCTACCCAACAAAATATGACAACAATCCATTCACATAATATCACACAACACCTTATCATAATACTTTCCAATTTTTAGATTCACCAAACATTGTCCACTCACCATTAATGTATGCTCATCCTTGATCCATGAAATATGATAGGGCTTTGGGCACTTCATTCTTTCCAATTGCAACTTTGTGACCATCTCCTCTAGTACCAGATTCTCCAAGCTCTCATTATCAACAATTACCTTCCAAAATTTGCCTACAACTCTGCTTCTGGTCTTGAACAAACGTTTCCTTACAAGATCTTGTTTTTCACTCCATAATATTCTTCTAACCATTAAGTTTCCTTCCTTCTTAGGTTCATTCGGTGACTCTTCTTAGACCAAAGCATTTCTTCTACTATCGACTTTCTTGCTTGCATGTGTACACTCAAAAGATCTATGTCCTTCTGCACCACAATTGTAACAAGTTCCTTGGAACCCTCTTCTGCTATATCCATCTCAAGAGTAGTTGTCTCTTCCTTGGAATGAGTTTCCACCTTTCCACTCGGTCTTTCCTTTATCTTAATGTGTGTCTTTATTTTTTTTATCCTGATCAAATCTACTATTTTCACCATAAGATCTACCTCTTCCTCTAGAGAATCTACCATCTCTTCCTCTTTGCATTTGCTCATATCTTTTGTTCAATTTCTCCTAAGATTTTAGGGAAAATTGATAGGCCTCTTCAATGCTTTCCAATTTTATCAATTTGATCTCATCTTGTATAGAAATTCCTAATCCATTCAGATATCTTGCTATTATTTCTACCTCATCTTCAACATTTCCAGATCTGATGTCTAATCTATAAAATTCCTCAGTGTAATCTTCTTTTGAGCTATCTTTCTATTTAAAATTTTTCATTCTCCTAACTAGGTTAATCTGGTAGTCACAAGGTAGAAACTTTCCTTTCAATTTGTTTATCACCTTATCCCATACCTTGATTTTTTCTTTACCCTTCTTCTTTCGATCCAATTGCAGATGCTCCTAGCACAAGGATGCATGGTCTTTCAACTTTGTACTTAAAATATTCACCTTTTTCTCCTCTGATACATTCTCATACTCAAATTATTTCTCCATTTTGGTTATCCAGTCTATCAACTCATCAAAATCCACCTATTCACTATACTCAGGAGGATTAAATTGAGGTGTGGACTTCAAACTTGTTAATGCTCACATGAATCTCTCTTCTTCTTGATCCATCATAGGTGTAGGTGTAGCTTCTCCTTGCACTTTGATGTAAGTCAATGTGATGAGCTCCTGAGATTCTTCCAAGAATCTTCCAAACACTCTCATTGTCTCCAAAAGTACCTTCAACTAGATACAGTGCCAAGACCCAACCTACTCAACTAGGTCTATCACAGGTCATAACCTTATTCTTCTTCAACACTCACATTCACCAAAATCACACCATTCAAGTGCTTGAACAAGGTTACATGCTTCAATTCTGATTCCCAAACCACCTAAGGGTCGTAAAAATATTATCACAACTTAAAATTAAGTTCTCCCAAAACATATCATGCTTACATTCATCCATTATACACAATCTTAGAAACAAATAGTTAAAATATACCTTCTTGTTGTCTTCTTTGACATACCCATACATAGAAGGTGTAAATTTTGAACAAAATAAATTTTTTTTGATCGCTCCAATGAGGATGGCTGCACTTAGTTTCTCACCAACATACTCCAATTTTAGGAGTATCTAATGGTTGGTTTGAAAGCTATTGCCCCTGTATTGAGGGTCTTTTTTTTGAGATAGTATTCTTTGTCAATCAGAGATCTCTATCTTCAACCTCCTGCATATCCCTGCAACCAAACACATATGGATACATATCATACATGGATTGGACTCTCCCCAAAAGTCACATTAACAACAAAAATTGGGGTATTCTAAGTCATCATGGAGAATTCAAAATAAATTGTTGATTGCACTCAAAATCTATTTAGGAACAATCAGTGAGATAACTGAGATTCTTAGCCTTAAACTTCACAAAATACACAATGATTGCATATGAATGAACAAATAATTAAACCATAACTATTATATTTCATTCCCAATCACCTTTGTATTGAAATAAAGAGTTTAACGACACCAAGAAGAGGATTGTATCTTCAGGGTAGAGAGTGGGCAGTTTGCAGAGAAAATCAAAATTTTATTGATCAAAACTTCATTACATTGATCTCCTTCAACACACACCACTCTTAAGACTCCTCTAAACTCAAATTCATGCACACACTACCCCCAAAAAAGCCTTCCCAAGTTGGTTGACAGTTCCAAACTGCTTGTAGTAAGTTAAATAACTGATTACATTTAGTTTTATTGTTTATATACTTGACAACTCTCATTCATTGGCATTTACATTTATTAAAACAAAACTTTAAAAGGCCTTTAGGAATCCTATCCTAACTCTAAGACCTTAAACCACTCTTAAACCCTCTAAACCCTCACATAAGCCTTTATAGGCCTATTTTGCCAATTTAGGAAAATTACATCATTTTAGCACCTTTAGTGCTTTTGACTCAATTAAATGGCTCTAATGGATAACTTACAAACATTAGGAGCTTTATAGGTCATTAAAAACTTCATCAACCTTAGGATTCTCAAATGACCCCAAGGTACACTTCTAGTATTCAAATGCCATTAAGGCTTACAATATTTGACCCCATTACACAATGATCAAAACATAAACAAAACATCATTAAAGGACCATTATTGGTCTTATTACAATGCTAATGACCTTTCAAGGTCATGTTGTCTTTCATTCCCCCTAGGATCTATTCAGTGACCCTAGTGTACCCTCCTAGGCCTTGTGCTTTGCCTTGGTGCTCTTGCACCATACTCCTTAGCTTTAAAATCTTTCCAAGTCCTCTTGGAAACCTGCAAATAAAAAAAATGTCAGAAAAAAATTCAAGCCTTCATCTCGACCTTTGGCAAATATAAGTCATCTTGGAACCATGCTGCTCCACACATCTTTGTTTTGCATTTAGGCTGGCTCTTCGTCATCAATGTGATCATGGCTTACCCATGTTGTGGCATTTTCTGAGTCACCATCATATAAATCATTATCTCTGGTTCATCTTGTCCCATATCCACACTAGGAGAAAGTTTGGTCATCTTTTGAGCCTCCTTGTGGCCCATCTCTACAAATTCAGTCTCTTGATTGAAGGATGCTCCCTTTTGTGCCTCCAAAACTCCTCCATAACTCTACCATTATTCCACTATAGAAGTAAACTTATCCCACAAATCTACCTCATCTTCAAGACCTTCCAGGCCTTCCTCTATGTTTTCCCCTTCGACAAACACCAAGACTCCATCATGAGCCTTTACACCCTCCATCATAGGTACAAGTTACTCAAGAGTACCCTTCCTAGTACCCTCTTCTTCAAAATTTGTCTTATTCCTTGTTGCTTCTCTTAGCCTCTGAATAGGACACTTCACCTTCTTCTTTAACCTTAAATGCCAACTTGTAGCATCCTTGACCATCTCCTCAAGTTTCTTCAATCTTGCTTCACCTTCTTCCAAGGCTCTTTTTAGACTTCTTAGCTTTTCTTCCCTCTCCTTTCTCTCTTCTTCCCCTCTTTTATTTCTTGCTTCTTCCCTTTCTCGGTCTCTACTTCTTCTCTTTTCTTTCTTTTAGAATATTTAAAGGCTTTGAAAACTTTGTATGCCTCAAAAATTTCCATCTCTAATAAGTTCATATTGACTAACTTCACCAATCTTGCAAGGATCTACTTCCTTGCTTTGATACCAATTTGATGTAAGTCAAGTTGGTGAGCTCCCAATATTATCCCAAGAATATTCCAAACAATCAGTGTCTCCCAAAAGCAACTTCAACCAGATACAATGCCAAGACCCAACCTACTCAACTAGGTCTATCAAGGGTCATAACCTTACTCTTCTTCAACACTCACATTCACCAGACTCACACCATTCAAGTTCTTGAACAAGGTTCCATGATTCAATTATGATTCCCAAACCACCTAAGGGTCCTACAAATATTATCATAACTTAAAAATACGTTCTCCCAAAATATACCATGCTTCCATTGATCCATTAAACACAATCTTGGAAACAAATAGTCAAAATATACCTTCTTGTTGTCTTCTTTGACATACCCGTAAACAAATAAGTGTAACTTTTGAATAAAATCAAAACCTTTTGATCGCTTCAGTGAGTATGGGAGAAATTAGTTTATCACCAACATAATCCAATCTTAGGAAGATGTAATGCTATTGTCCACGTATTGAGGGTCTTTTTTTTTTTCTGAGATAGTTTTCTTTGTAAATCAGAGATCTCTATCTTCAACCTCCTGCATATCCTTGCAACCAAACACATATGGATACATATCATACATAGATTGGAATCTCCCCAAAAGTTACATTAACCACAGTAATTTGGGGATTCTAAGTCATCATGGAGAATTCAAAATAAATTGTTGATTGCACTCAAAATTTGTTTAGGAACAGTCAGCAAGATAACTGAGATTCTTAGCCTTAAACTTCAAAAAATACACAATTCTTGCATAGGAATGAACAAATACTTAAACCATAACTATTAAATTTCATTCCCAATCACATTTTTATTGAAATAAAGAGTTTAATGACACCAAGAAGAGAACTATATCTTCAGGGAAGAGAGTGGGCAGTTTGTAGAGAAAATCAAAATTTTATTTATCAAAACTTCACTACATTGATCTCCTTCGACACAAAACACTCCTAAGAATCCTCTAACCTCAAATTCATGCACACACTACCCAAAAAACCCTTCCCAATTTGGTTGAAAGTTTCAAACCGTTTGTGATCAGTTAAATAACTAATTACATTTAGTTTTATTGTTTATATATTTGACAACTCTCATTCATTGGCATTTACATTTATTAAATCCAACCTTTAAAAGTCCTTTAGGACTCCTATACTAACTCTAAGACCTTAAACCAATCTTAAATCCTCTAAACCCTCACAAAAGCCTTTATAGGCCTATTTTGCCAATTTAGGCAAATTATATCATTTTAGCACCTTTAGTGCTTTTGACTCAATTAAATGGCTCTAATGGCCAACTTAAAAATATTAGGACCTTTATAGGTCATTAAAAACTTAATCAACCTTAGGATTCTCAAATGACCCCAAGGTACACTTCTAGTCTTCAAATGCCATTAAGGATTACAAGATTTGATACCATTACAAAATGATCAAAATATAAACAAAACATCATTAAAGGACCATTATTGGTCTTATTACAATGCTAATGAACTTTCAAGGTCATTTTGTCTTCCAATTTCCCCTAGGATTTATTCAGTGACCCCAGTGTACCCTCCTAGGCCTTGTTATTAGCCTTGGTGCTCTTGCATCATACTACTCAACTTTAAAATATTTCAAATTCCTCTTGGAAACTTGCAAAACAAACAAATGTCAAAAAAAAATTCAGGCCTTCATATTGACCTTTGGAAAATATAAGTCCTCTTGGAACCATGCTGCTCCATCCATCTTCATTTTGGATTTAGGCTAGCTCTCCATCATAAATGTGAATATGGCTTTCCCATGCTACAACATCTTCTTAGTCACCATCATATAAATCAGTATCTCTGGTTTATCTTGTCCCATCTCCACACTAGGAGAAAATTTGGTCATCTTTTGAGCCTCCTTGTGGCCCATCTTTGCAAATTTAGTCTCTTCATTAAAGGCTGCTCCCTCTTGTGCCTCCAAAAATCCTCCAAAACTCTATCATTCTTCCACTATAGCAGAAAACTTATCCCACAAATCTACCTCATCTTCAAGACCTTCTAGACCTTCCCATATGCTATCCCCTTCAACATCCACCAAGACTCCATCATGAGCCTGTACACCCTCCATCATAGGTGCAACTTCCTCAAGAGTACCCTTCCTAGTACCCTCCTCTTCTTCAACCTTTGTTTTCTTCCTTATTGCTACTCGTATCCTCTGAATAGGCCACTTCACCTTCTTATTTAGCCTTAAATGCCAACTTGTAGCATCCTTGACCATCTCCTCAAGTTTCTTCAATCTTGCTTCACCTTCTTCCAAGGCTCTTTTTAGACTTCTTAGCTTTTATTCTCTCTCCTTTCTCTCCTCTTCCTCTCTTTTCTTTCTTTCTTCTTCCTTTTTCTTGGTCTCTACTTCTTCTCTTTACTTTCTTTTAGAAGCTTTAAAGGATTTGAAAACTTTGTATGCCCAAAAAATTTCCATCTCTGATAAGTTCATATTGACTAACTTCACCAATCTTGCAAGGATCTACTTCCTTTCTCTGATACCAATTTGATGTAAGTCAAGTTGGCGAGCTCCCAATATTCTCCCAAGAATCTTCCAAATACTCTCAGTGTCTCCCAAAAGTACCTTCAACCAGATACAATGCCAAGACCCAACCTACTCAACTAGGTCTATCAATGGTCATAACCTTACTCTTCTTCAACAATCACATTCACCAGACTCACACCATTCAAGTGTTTGAAAAAGGTTCCATGCTTCAATTATGATTCCCAAACAACCTAAGTGTCATACAAATCTTATCACAACTTAAAATTAAGTTCTCCCAAAACATACCATTCTTCCATTCATCCATTAAACATAATCTTGGAAATAAATAGTCAAAATATACCTTCTTGTTGTCTTCTTTGACATACTCGTACACAAATAAGTTTAAATTTTGAATAAAATCAAAATGTTTTTATTGCTTCATGAGGATGGGTGCAATTCGTTTCTCACCAACATACTGCAATCTTAGGAAGATCCAACGGTTGGTTAAAAATCCTTTTCCCCCGTATTGAGGATATTTTTTTTTTGAGATAGTATTCTTTGTCAATCAGAGATCTGTATCTTCAACCTCCTACATATCCCTACAACCAAACACATATGGATACATATCATAATGGATTGGACTCTCCCCAAAAGTCACATTAACCATAGTAAGTGGGGGATTCTAAGTCATCATAGAGAATTCAAAATGAATTTCTGATTGCACTCAAAATCTATTTAGGAACAATCAGCAGGCTAGCTGGGATTCTTAGCCTTAAACTTCACAAAATACACAATTCTTTCATAGGAATGAAAAAATACTTAAACCATAACTATTCTATTTCATTCCCAATCACATTTGTATTGAAATAAAGAGCTTAATGACACCAAGAAGAGGATTGTATCTTCAGGGCAGAGAGTGGGCAGTTTGCAGAGATAATCAAAATTTTATTTATCACAACTTCATTACATTGATCTCCTTGAGTAAAAACCACTCCTAATACTCCTCTAACCTCAAATTCACACACACACTACCCAAAAAAATCCTTCTCAAGTCAGTTGATAGTTCCAAACTATTTGCAGTCAGTTAAATAACTGATTACATTTAGTTTTATTGTTTATATACTTGACAAATCTCATTCATTGGCATTTATATTTATTAAAACCAAACTTTAAAAGGAATTTAAGACTCCTATCCTAACTCTAAGACCTTAAACCACTCTTAAACCCTCACATAAGCCTTTGTAGGTCTATTTTGCCAATTTAGGCAAATTACATCATTTTAGCACCTTTAGTGTTTTTGACTTGATTAAATGGATATAATGGCAAACTTACAAACATTAGGAACTTTACAGGTCATTAAACACTTCATCAACCTTAGGATTGTCAAATGACCCCAAGGTACACTTCTAGTCTTCAAATGCCATTTAGGCTTACAAGATTTGATCCCATTACAAAATGATCAAAACATAAACAAAACATCATTAAAGGACCATTATTGGTCTTATTACAATGCTAATGAGATTTAAAGGTCATGTTGTCTTCCATTCCCCCTAGGATCTATTTAATGACCCTAGTGTACCCTTCTATCTCTCGTGCTTGCCCTTGGTGCTCTTGCACCACACTTCTTCAACTTCATCATCACTAAAATCCTTAAGATGTCTTCCTCTACGCTAGGCTGTCTCAACAGCTTCCAATCTTGCAACAATCTATCTTAGAATATAAGATAGACCTGGATCTACATTTCCTCTCCCATGAACCATCTTGAAACCCTCTATAAATTTCCTCTCCCATGAACCATCTTGAAACTCTCTACAAATTGAAGAGGGTTTCAAGATGGTTTGTGGGAGAGGAAATGCAAATCCAAGTCTAGCTGATATGCTAAGACAAATTGCTACAAGATTGGAAGCTGGTGAGCATATTTTGATACAAAGAGTTGGTAGAAGTACAAGAGGAAATGATTACATGGAATATCTGGTAAAGTGAAAGAATAGACCAATTGAGGACTCATCTTGGATTTATTAATTTGAGTTGGATTCAATTCAGGTCGTACCTAATTCAAGAATCAAAGAATCATATCTTTTAACCGCAGGTGTCTAATGCAGGAGCATCATGGGTTCTTGGCAGTCCTGTATCAACTAAAAATATGTTTATTTTGGTTCGGTAGCTTGTTGGAGATTGATTGGTAAAGTGCTCGGTAACCATTCTTGTTGGTCAGTTGAAGGTTTGTTGTTTCACCGCTTGGGCTCAGTTACTTGTTTTGGTTGGCTTCACCAACAGGGTCTCGATGATTGTTCTTGGCTGCTCGATGGTTTTAACCGACTGGTCTCTGTGCTCGGTGGTCTTTCTCACCGAGTTGGTTTTCAGATGTTGGATCTTCTAGCCGACATATTCATTTAATTTTCATATCATAATTAATATTTGAGTCTCTCATTGGGATGTGTGTGGACCTAAATCTAGGTCTTTGTTGTTTCCTATATTGGATCTTTAGTTTTTTTGGTGCCGACCTCTTTTGTGGTCTCTTGTATATATTTAGTTTTTGTTCTTAGATTTTAGGGCAATTTTGAGGGAGAAAGGAGATAGAAGATTTGGATTGCTAGTTTGTGACCTCACATGCATAAAGATTATTCTATAAAGATTTGAATGTATATGGCTGAAACTGGGAAGGCCTTACAACCTAACATGTATAATGTTTGATGAGATAATAAGAATATTCTACTTTCTTCTCTCCCTTTTTTGTGTTGTTTCTTCCTTGTTGTTCTGCAAGTTGGTTCAGATAGCTGGGAGTGCCTTTGGCTCTGGTTATCCTTACCATATACATTCATATATTTACAGAATGATCTTCATACATGCAAGGTCACAGACTTGCGATACAAATCTTCTATCTCCTTTCTCCCTCGGAACTCCCTCTAATCTAAGAACAAAAACTAAATATATATAAAAGACCACAAACATGTTATAATGATTTAGAATAAGTGAGAGGGGAGGGAATAATTTATCCAAGTTCTAGATGTACCAATTGAACTTTCAAACACTTTAACCAACTCAGATCCACTCAATAATCCACTCGGTCTCTATAGCATATGATCAAAATATAAACTTGCAGAATACTGTCCTATTGTAACCAACTTGTAGAATAAAAACTCTTTAACAATACAATACATCAAATAAAATTCACACAAGTATGACACCGAGATTTAAAATGGAAACCCAATATGGGAAAAACCACCAGTAACATGGTACCAATTTTTCACTCTTCTAAAGTGAGCTCTGTGAAAAGCCAACCCGGTTAAAGGTTACAATACACACTGTTAAATGTGACCTGGTTAAAGGATTTAATCACTTTGTTAGAAGTGAGCCTTGTTAGAGGGCTTAGATCATTCCATTATAATGTCACCTTGATTAAAGGATTTAACAATATGATTGTTAGGTCAACCTTGTTTAAAAGGATTTTCCTACTGATACAATGGTTAGAAAGTAACAACAAATTGTGATCTGAAACATACAACTCACTTTGCAAATACAGTTCTAATTACATCTCAAATTCTAATTCACTAAATAACCTTCAATGTCATCTCCATCTCTTGAATATGCTCAGAAATCCTTCAAGCAATCATCACTATGCAGTCCTGTACTACTCTCTTCAAATTTCTCTTCTTTCTGCTTAGATTAGCCAATCAACTGAATTAACCTCATACCATACTCTCTTAACATAACCTACAATTAGGTTAAACTTATACCTCTTTAATCAGGTAGCTCGATCTATTGTCACTTAATCATCACCGTAAATATTAGGTTTAGGTCAGATCCAACAAATCCTTCTATCATTTCATTTCCATCTACATCGTAAAATACATACTAAAACTCCTTGAATCCATAGATAAAAATGGTTAAATATATATTAAATTTTTATTTAATTTTCCATAATAATCATCCTTATCTTAACTATGCTTCACATATCCCAAGAAAATCAACTATGTCGGCTGAGATCTCAAATCTTTCTCAAACTGTCATAATAATGACACTCAGTCAATATTGTCTTCTTTCGCTTGGTCATCTCTGTGTAACTCGATAAGTCTCTGACACTCGACACATAATGATGCTCGATCAACACTAAAATTTTCTCAGCATATATTGGCGCTCGATCGACACTCGCATCACTCGACATTACTTGACACATACTTAAGTTTCTTAATCTTCTACTTTGTAACTTGGTCAAGACTAATCTTTTAGTCATCCAAACTTCACTTAGACTTAAGATAAACAATATATTACCTTGTCAAGGTGCGATCTCATCAAGTACCCATTGTAGTTTCACATAACTCAACCATTTCACCAAGTCTTCTTGTTATCTCTCATTTTAAAATCTTCTTCATCAATCAATTGATATGACACTTTACAAGATAACAACTATCTTACCAGTTAAGGTTTGACATCAATGGCAATATAACAATTGTCTCAATTGTAGTTTCCAACAATCTCCCTCTTTGGCATTGATGGAAAACACATGCAAACAAACAACATATGCAAGGTTCCCAAACAATCCAAAAAGTATGTTTTGTAAATGGATTTTCATTAATGTCCTTAGCTTCATTCTAATTCTTTCCAATACAAATATTATCTCCCTCTTGGATAGATTTCTCTCTGTAGCTTATCTCCTTTATAGTTTACTTGTCCCTCAAATAGTATATCTCCCTTACCGATTTCTCTTATGTATATCCCCCTCTTTGACAATAATGCCAAAGAAATACATCTTCAACATATAGATATATTTGTTTCAGGTTTCTAAATTCAATGCTCCCTCTGTCATCTTGATTATAACTGATCAACATCTTTTGCTTAACACTTCACAGCTTCAGGCAACTCCTAAAGTGTGACCTCCTTTTGCATCAATTTGTCAGATATTCTATGTAATACATTTGATGAAACCACTCCATGTGATATCACTTAGACAGATAGGGGAATCACCCCTAATTTGCCTCTTAGATACTCATGAGCATCCTTAGGTAAAGCCTTAGTAAATATATCTTCCAACCGTTCCTTTCTATTAACATACTCATGTCTTACTTCTTTATGTTGTATCAACTCTCTCAAGTAATGATACTTGATATAAATATGCTTGGTGTTTGTATGCATCATAGGGTTCTTTGAAATGTTAATAACACTAGTCTTATCACATAAAATACAATTGGGTCTATGATTTCTTCCTTCACACCTTTCAACAATTGCTTGATCCACACTATGTTTGAACAATTTACTGCTGCTGCAACATATTCAACCTCTGCTGTGGATTGAGAAATACAATTCTATTTCTTTCTTGTCCAAGAGACTAATCTCTTTCCTAAAAATAATGTACCTCCACTTGTGCTCTTCCTGTCATCAACATTACCTGCCCAATCTACATATGTGTAAACTTTCAGTTCAAACTTCTCATGCTTCTTGTAATATAATCCATAGTGCTCTATTCCCTTCAAATACCTTAGAATCCTTTTCACTGCCATTAAGTGACTATCTTTAGGATTTGCAGAAAATCTTGCAACAATCCCAATTGCTAATGCAATATATGGTCTACTATGGACAACATATTGTAGTTTTCGAATCATTGATCTATGCAAAGTTTGATTCACTTTAGCTATCTCATCAATCTTTGATAGATTCTGTCCAGTAGCCATAGGAATACTTATAGGTATGGAGTCCTCCATGCCAAAAGTATTTAGTATCTCCTTGATATACTTAGATTGAGTAATTTAGATACCTTTCTTCATCTGATATACTTGCAAACCAACAAAGAATTTGATCTCTCCACACATTTACGTCTCAAATTTAGTTTGCATCTCTTTTGCAAATAATTGGCATAAAACATATTTCCTCCAGATATGATTTCATCAACAAATATTCCAGCTAACAATATCCCTTTACTTTTCTCAGACTTTAAGTACAAATTATTGTTGTTATTTGTCCTTGTAAATTCAATCTTGACTAAGTAATTGTGAAATCTCTCATACCATGCTCTGGAAGCTTGCGTCAATCCATACAATAATTTATGTAATTTGCATACCATATTCTTCTTGCTTGAATCAATAAATCTTTTAGCTTGTTCAATATATACCTCTTCTTCTAGTATTCCATTCAGAAATGCTGATTTGAAATCCATTTGATATAATTTGAATCATTTGTAAGTTGCATAAGCCAGTAGAGTTCTAAATCCTTCCAATGTTGCAACTAGGGAAAATGTCTCACCATAGTCAACACCTTCTTCTTGTGCATAACCTTTTCATACTAGTTTGGCCTTGTTTCTTATAACTTCTCCATGTTCATTTAGCTTATTTCTAAACACACATTATGTTCCAATAACATTCTTGTCCTTTGGTCTAGGTACTAGTGTCCAAGTTTTTTTCTTCTCAATTTGTTCAATTTCTTCATTCATGGCCTGTATCCAATATTCATTACCCAAAGCATCTTTCACTATTTTCGGCTCAAATTCACATAATAAGCATATATGCTTTTTTAGTTTTCTTCTTGTCATGACCTCTGAATATTTATCTCCAATAATTTGATCTGGTTTATGATGTCTTAGATATGTTGCTAGTGTAGGCTCTGGTCTTCTTTTCTCTTATTGTTCATCCTCAGATTCATCATCAAAGTTAATTTCAGGTTCATTTTGTGTCTCTACTTCCTCCTTGACAGTCTCCTCCTGATGCTCAACATTATCTTTCTGTATCTCAACATTTTCTTGATGTTGCTCAGAAGCATCATTCTATTGTTTGAAAACTTCTTTTTCAGGTTCAGGCACACTATTGGGCTCTCCTTTGTCCATATAAACAAAATATCTATAATCTTCAGGTTCTTTCTTGCATTCCAGTTCATTCTTTTCTATCACTAGTGTTCTAGCACAATCCATTATTGATCTATTCCTTCTCTCGGCTATGCCATTCTATGGGCCAGTCCTTGGAGAAGACATATGTCTTTTAATTCCTCTATTATTATAGAATAATTTTAACTCATTTGATATAAAACATCTTCCTCTATCAGATCATAGACATCTCAAGTTCTCACCTGTCACTTTTTCAACTTTTGCCAAATATCACTTAAACAATTGAAAGGCATCAGATTTGTCTTTGAGAAACATTACAGTCATCAGTCTAGAGTAATCATCAACAAATAGTATGAAATATTTATCACCTTGGTATCTTTGTACACCAATAGGTCCACAAAGGTCAGTATGAACTAATTCCAAAACATCATCTGAAGTATAGGTTTTTCTCTTGAAATTGGACTTAGTCATTTTGCCCAACTGACATTGATTACACATAACATTATCAAGTTTCTTCAATCTTGGTAAACCTCTTACTCTTTTCATCTTAATAATATTTACCAAATTATCAAAGTTCACATGACATAACCTCTTATGCCATAACCATATATCATCATATTGTGCAAACAAACATGACTCATCAGATAAATCTAGATAGAAAAAATTATACCTTTTGTCCATTCTCCACTTCCAATGAGTTCACCAGTAGCATAAAAAATATTAGCTTTCTTGTGATGAAAATCAACTCGATATCTAGAAGTGTTCAAATGAGAAACACTCAAAAAGTTACAGTTTAGTCCTTCCACCCAATAAGCATTGTCACATATGATCTTATCAGTCAATTTTATTGATACTTTTCCTTTCATAGGACATAGTTTGTCATTACCAAACTTAACACTACCACCTTTGCAATAGTTTAAGGTTTCAAATTTACTTTTATCACTAGTCATGTGATGTGAGCAACCATTATCAATTATCCATCTATCACCTTTACTCATATAAGAAATAAGTGCAGTTTTCTCATCTTCATCAGAATCATCTTTCATAGCTACATAAACAACTTCTATATCAGTGTCATCAGATTTATCAGATTCTCTATGAATTTCTTATTCAATAATATAGCAAGATTTCTTACCTTTATCTTTATAGTCCTTATACTTTTTGAAATCTTTGTCATCCCTTTTGTCTTTATACTTGATTTCTCTTCTCTCATCCTTGTCATTCCTGTCAGGACATCTTGCAGCAATATGGCCAACTTTGTTACATGAAAAATAGATTATAGGAAGTTTACCTTTGAATTTTCCTCTTCCTCTCAGTAGTCTTCTAGCTATAAGTGCTTCAAGTTCATCAAGATCTTCATGAGAAGTGTCACTGTCGCTATTCACATGTCTTTCTTTTCATTTTCTTGTTTTATGAAGAGTCAGTTGTAATTTGAATGCAGAATCAACATGCTTAGGAGTGAAATTATCAAAAATTGACATCTCAAAAGCAGTAATTCTACCAACTAGACCTTCCAGAGTTAAGTTTTTACCAGGAGTACATCTCAGTTCTTGTATAGAAGATACTCTAATAACATATATTTAGGAAGTAAGGTTCTTAGTACCTTGGTAATAAAAATATCATTACTAATAGTTCCATTGGCTCCTCTAATAGCATTTACAACCTCCTTAACTCGGCTACAATACTGAACAATAGTTTCACCATCTCGCATTCTCATTTCATCAAACTTACCTCTCAAGCTTTTAGATTTGGCTCTCAGTACATTTGTATCACCTCCATAGATAGTTTCCAATGTATCCCACATTTCTTTTTCAAAATTTCAATCTTTTATATCTTCAAATTCAGGATAGCTTAGGGATGATGCAATCTCCAACATTGCTTGGTTGTGCTCTTGTTTTTCCTTCACCTACTAGGCTGTCATAGGTGCATGAACTATTATGTAATCATGTTCCACATAGTATTTCACTAGATCTCCAATACCAACTAGGTGTAGCTTCATCAAACTTTTCCATGCAGGGAAGTTTTCCTTGTTCAACCTTGGTACCTCCTTTTTATACATCTTGATCTTTAGCTTCAAGTACCTTCAAAATTTTCTCTACAAGCACCACAACAACTTTGATACCAATTGTTATAATTATTTAGAATAACTAAGAGGGGGGGGGGGGAATCACTTTTTCAAGGTCCAAATGTACCAATTGAAATTTCAAACATTTTAACCAACTCAGATCCACTCAGTAATCCACTCGGTCTCTATAACATATGACCAACAATATAAACTTGCAGTATATTGTCCTACTGTAATCAACTTACAAAATAAAAAATATTTAACAATACAATACATCAATTAACATTCACACAAGTATGACACTAGGATTTAACGTGGAAACCCAATATGGGAAAAATCACTAGTAACATGCTACCAATTTTCACTCTTCTGAAGTGAGCTCTGTGAAAAGCCAACCTGGTTAAAGGTTACAATACACACTATTAAATGTGACCCGATTAAAGGATTTAATAACTTTGTTAGAAGTGAGCCTTGTTAGAGGGCTTAGACCATTGCATTAGAATGTCACCTTGATTAAAGGATTTAACAATATGACTATTAGGTCAACCTTCTTTAAAAGGATTTTTCTACTGATACAATGGTTAGAAAGTAACAACAAATTGTGATCTAAAACATACAAATCACTTTGCAAATACAGATCCAATTACAACTCAAATGCTAATTCACTAAATGGCCTTCAATGGCATCTCCATCTCTCTGATCTACTTAGGAATCCTTTAAGCAATCACCACTATGCAGTCATGTACTGCTCTCTTCAACCTTCTCTTCTTTCTTCTTAGATTAGCTAATCAACTTAATTAACCTCATACCACACTCTCTTAACATAACCTGTAATTAGGTTAAACTTATTCCTCTCTGATTAGGTAGCTTGATCTATTATTTATTAATCATCACCGTAGATCTTAGGGTTAGGTCAGATCAAACGAATCCTTCCATCATTTCATTTCCATCTACATCGTAGAATACATCCTAAAACTCCTGCTTGAATCCATACATAAAAATGATTAAACATGTATTAAATGCTCTTTTAATTCTCCACAATAATTGTCCTTATCTTAAATACACTTCACATATCCCAAGAAAATCAACTATGTCAGCTAGGATCCCAAATCTTTCTCAAACTATCATAAAAATAACACTCGGTCAATACCGTCTTCTTTCGCTCAATCATCTCTGTGTAACTTAGTAATTCTCTGACACTCGACACATACTGATGCTCGGTCAACACTAAAATTGTCTTGGCATATATTGGTGCTCAGTCAACACTCGCATCACTTGGTATTACTCGACACATACTTAAGTTTCCTAATCTTCTGCTTTGTAACCCAGTCAAGACTAATCTTGTAGTCATCCAAACTTCACTTAGACTTAAGATGAACAATATATTACCTTGTCAAGGTGTGATCTCATCAAGTACCCATTGTAGTTTCATATAAATCAACCATTTTTCCAGGTCTTTTTGTTATCTCTCCTTTTCAAATATTCTTCTTCAATCAATTGATATGGCACTTTACAAGATAGCAACTGTCTTACCAGTTAAGGTTTGACATCAATGGCAATATAATAATTATCTCAATTGTAGTTTCCAACAAAAATAGGTCAGCACCAAAGTTCCTAAAGATCCAACATAGGAAACTATAAAGACCTATATTTAGGTCCACACACATCCCAATGAGATACCCCAACATTAATTATGCTATAGAAATTAAATCAATACGTCGGCCAGAAAATCCAATGTCTGAAAACCAACTCGGTGAGAAAGACTATTGAGCACAAAGACCAGTTGGTGAAAACCACTGAGCAGCCAAGAATAAACATCAAGACCCCATCGGTGAAGCTAGCCAAAAAAAGTAACTGAGCCCAAGTGGTGAAACAAAAAACCTTCAACCGACAAACAAGAACGGTTACTGAACAGTCTCCAACAAGCTACCAAACCAAAAAAAACATATTTTTGGTTGATACAGGATTTCCAAGAACCCAAGATGTTCTTGCATAAATGATTCAACCCCATTTGATGACTCAACAACAACTAGATGCTTCTCCATTATGACTCAACCACTTCTAGTGTTCTTCATGACGACTTCACATTCTAACAAGCACAACGTTGAGAGAAGTGAAATGTGCATATGTATACATGAAAAGAAACCTTTACTTATCATTAAAATCATGCTTCTTAAATATATTTCACATAGATTGATATCAAGAGAAGATTCCAAATATTTCACTAATATTAACACTTCACTCTTTTTATAAGCAAATGTTTACATATTATATGTCATAAGAAGAAGCATGATAGACATAATGTAAGTGCAACATGTAGTATTTAAACAAGTAACTAATGAATTTCTATTGGAATACATATATGCAACACGTGTCTAAATATTTATACATAGGTATTTACATATGTATATTTTGAAACAACCGTGTACATATTGTTCATCATGGGAAAACATCTATACTTTTTTGATCCTTAAGATGTTGCAAACATGCTAAAGTTAGGCATTCTTGTCATTGCACATTTCTTTGACCTTTTCAAGAAATACATTGCTATTTTCAATGAAATATATTTCTTTGACTTTAGTGTTATTTGTTTTTAATCACTCTTCATTACTATATATTTCATTTTTATAGCTTAACACAAACAAGAGTCGCCTATTAGTTTGCCTCTCATTATCTCCTCTATACTTTTCCCTGTGTCGTCAAATTTAATATTGTATTTTTTTTTTGTGAACATGCCCATGAGTTGTGTTGTTTCTTCATTAAATGTGATATCCCATACTATATTTGTGTGGTCTTCTAACTTTAGTTGAAGTATACAACCATATTTGTAGCTGGCTGTCATTAAATTGCACGTTGAACAATACCACTTTTCATCGTCACTTTTCAATAGTTTATTTTACATTTTTCCCTTGTGATTGGATGGGGAAGATGGATAGAAAAATAAATCATATTTAATAAATTGTGTTGTTACTTTTAGTATGCATTGGACAGGATGAATCATACATGGGACATCATCTCAAACTGCATTAATTTTTAGCCTTATATAAGGAAAATTTTATTAGTATGTGGAAACTAATCATGTAAGTATTGTACAATCATCATGTATCCTCACTAGGGTTCAAGGGTGGTAGCCCCTAAGAAAATATATTTTAGGGTTAGCATTTGTTTTTTTGTTTGACATTGTAAATGACAATGGAAGGTCTAATGAAGGTAGTAGACAAACTATATGAAAAACCCTTGGCCTCGAATAAGATATTTCTTATGAAACATTTATTTATTATGAGAATGGAAGAAGATGGATCTTTTAGTGATCATTTGAATAAGTTTAACATTGTTACTAGTTAGCTAAGTTCTATAAAAGTAAATTTTGATGATGAGGTTAGGGCTCTCTTGATTTTATGATCACTGCCTGTAAGCTAGAATGACTTAGTCATAGTTGTAAGTAACTTTGTCTTTGGTTCATACACTTTAAAATTTGATGATATTATTGATGTATTCTTATAAAGGAAATGTGATGGAAAAGCACATGTGAGACATCAAGTAATGCTTTGAATGTTGAGAACAAGGGATGATAGAGGGAAAGAAGAAAGATCCCAGGTAATAGTAGAAAATCCAGGAAGAGAAAACCAAATCTAGGATAAATCTAGAGTGTTGGCATTGTGGAAAGAAAATTCATCTGAACACATATTTTTGGTCTCAAAAGGGAAAATAAGGGGATAAATAGCTAGAAAATAAAAAGGACGTAAATGTAGCAGGTGATTTGTTACAAGATGATTTGATTCTTTCTTTGGATAATATTACTAGTTCTTGGGTGTTAGAATCGGGGGCTACTTCTTGTGCCACACCCATATAAAATATTTCCCAGACTGTGTTCAAAGTGATTTTGGATAGGTTTACTTAGGTGATGATAAACCATGCAAAATTGTTGGAAAGGGAAACATATAGATAAAAA
Source organism: Thuja plicata (assembly GCA_018584345.1). Lineage (NCBI taxonomy): Eukaryota > Viridiplantae > Streptophyta > Pinopsida > Cupressales > Cupressaceae > Thuja > Thuja plicata. The sequence goes on from MU225167.1 coordinate 43,786, forward strand.
TTACCAAATGTAAAGCAATGACTACTAAAAGAGGTGAGACATGTCCTTGATTTGAGAAGAAATTTGTAGGACAATTGGGAAGTAAAGGTTGCATAGTAACATTCACAAACAATTTGTGGAAGGTTACTAAAGGTTTTAATAATAAAAATAGGGTCAAAGGTAGGTGCATTGTATTTATGTATTGATAATATTGATTATTCTATCTCTCTGGCTTCTACAAGAACAAATACAAATCTATGGTACAATATACTTTGGCACATGAGTGAGAAGGGGATGAAGATTATCCATTCCAAGAATTTATTTCAAGGGTTGAAACAAGTTGATTTGAATTTTTGTGAAAATTGTGTTTATGGAAAACAAATGAGAGCCATATTTCTCAGCGTTGGGTAGGAGAAGAAGAGAGAAAAGTTGGATCTTGTCCATTTAGGTGTGTGGAGACCATCTTAGGTATCATCTCTTGGTGGATTTTTTTATTATGTTACTTTTATTGATGATACTTGACTAGGAAAACTTAGGTTTATTTCATTCTTAAAAAATTTGATGCATTTGAAGTCTTTAAGAAATGGAAAGCTTTGGTTGAGAATGAGATAGGAAATAAGTTGAAGTGTCTTAAATCAGACAATAGAGGTGAATAATGTAGTAGAGAGATTTATAGTTATTCTTCATACCATGGGATTCATAGACAAAAGATAATTTCTAGACCCCCACAAGAAAATGGCGTGTCTAAAAGGACCAATAGAATAATCATGGAGTGTGCAAGGAGCATGATATTGCATGCATGATTATCCTTACACTTTTGGGTAGATGTTGATGAACTATAACTGATTGAATGTTTGAAGATGTTAAGTTGATGATCATCGAGACACAAAATTTAATGCAAGACATTAAATTAGTTAATGTATTGTATTTTCATTGATGTCAACTTGATATAATTTGTATGGTCATGTACATAGTGCTAAAGAATTCAAAGAACCAATGAATCAAATGCTATGCTATCAGTAATGCATAAAAGTTAAGTATTTACAAAGTGACTATATACACCAACATAGTGCTCACCGATCGAGTGCACACCAACGAACAAAGTAAACCAAAAGAGCAAAGTCACAGTGTTACCCGATGAGCAAAAGCACAACATTACTGATGAGCAAAGTCACAGTGTTACCCGACGAGAAAAGCAATGTAACTCGACGGACATAATTATAGTGTTTCCCGACGGATAAGACAAGGAAAGATATCCTGAAGACAACTGAAGTCTCACCGACAGAATAGTCAGTTGTCATCGACAACTAACTGAAGTATTGACCGACATAACAAAGAGTTCAGAAATGACAAAAATCTTAGCTGTCAAGAGCTAAATATAGACTTAACTGGTAGTTATCATTGTTTTAATTGACAAGATAAAGCCAGAGATAAGTAAAGGGTTTAAAGTTGATTTGTCCAGTTGGCAAGAATGTCTCTACGAGATAAAACTGGAGTTTTTGTTTAAATCTAATTGGCGAGAATTGTGGATCACGCCAATATCAAGAAAGCCAAGAAACAGTGAAATCATGTCTATATAAGAGACAAGCTAATTCAATATGAATTAAAGGGGAGTGAAAAGAGAATAGATGCTGAAGAGATTCTGAAGGAGAAGAAAGTCTTCATTCAGACCTGATCAATCAAGCTAAGGAAAGAGCTAAATTTTGCAGACACTGACAAATAGTGATACAACATCATAGAGAAAAACAGTGTGGAGCAAAGGTATTGAATTAATGACATTAATCAAAAAGATAATGCACTTACAATAGATCTAAAAATTTGCAATTCAAGTTGTATGTGTGAACAAATCAATTTACTATTTCAATTTAACCATTGAAGCATCAAGTCTCTTAACCGAGCAGGAATTAAAAGTCTTTTCTAATTGAGATACATCCTAAGGAGTATCAAACAGTTTGATCATACAAAGTAGCATTGGATATGCTCGATACCTATTGACAGGCCAAGTGAGTGTTTGATCAAGGATGGTAGCATTAGATGCCAGATACTAAGTGACAAACTATTCATTTAAATCCTCTAACAAGGTCACACCTAACAGTGTGTTTGTAACCTTTAACAGGGTCAACTCTTCACCGAGCTCACGTCAGAAGAGTGAAAATTTGGGTTACCGGTCCCAGTGGTTTTTCCCTTAACAGGGTTTCCACGTTAAAAATACATGTGTCAATGTGTTTATGAGTCATTACTTTATTGTTTTTCATTTCACATAAGTAAATTTGGATTGATTGGTATACACTAGTTATTTACTATATTTCGGTAAATAGAAAGACTACTTATCGGTAAACATACAGTAGAAGGTTTTACAAAGCATTTTGACAAGTAGTAATTTGATATAAGTATTTGGAGGCATTCATCTTATAGGACTAAAGATAACTAGAGGTATAATTTTGTGGTACTAAGTTTTAAGTGTTGATTATTGGAATATTTTGAGGCCACTGATTCACCCCCCCTCTCAGTTATTACTAACAGATGTTGTAGATATTGTTGTTTACTTAATAAACAAAGGGCCTTCAACTTCCTTAGATGGTGGTATTCTAGAGGAGGCATGGACAAGAAAAAGAGTAAACTACTCATTTCTTAAAACTTTTGGTTTTGAAGCATTTATCCATACTGATATAGAAAATTGATCAAAGCTTGAGGCAAAATCCAAGAAGTGTACTTTCATTGGATATGAAGTTAATGATTTTGGTCATTGTTGACGGGATTATGAAAATCACAAAATCATTATTAGTAGAGATGTCACATTTAATGAAAAATTCATGTATAAGGATCAAATACATTGAAGGGAGCAATAAAATGAACACACAGAATAAACAATGCTCGATGAGATCCCAGTAAACGTAGTACTAATAGTTTGAGGAAAAATTGAACAAACAGAACCACAACAAGTTCCAGAATCACAATAGGTTCCTCAAACTCCAGTAAGAATATCTTTTAGGATAAGTAGACCTCCTTAACAATATTCTCCTTCATTATACTATGTATTATTTGATTGATTTAGGTGAACCAAAAAGTTATGTAGAAGCAACATAATTTAAAACCAAAATGAAGTAGGAGCAACAAATGAAAGAGGAGATGGATTCATTGATACAAAATCAAACTTGGGAGTTAGTTGAATTGTCCAAAGTTAAAAGAGCATTGTCTAACAAACGGGTTTAAATGTTAATGGAAGAACATGGAGGCAAGAAAAGATAAAAGGCTAGACTTATGGTAAAAGGTTTTGCATAGAAAAAGGGTATTGGTTGTCCCACAGTTCTTGCCTTAACCTTTTTATCTCAATAATATTTTCATAATGCAACTTAATTGCATTGTCTCATATGGTTAAGCTCTTAGCACTATTAGCTAGATCTAACTCTAGCTTTGCTATGTTTTCACTATGCTCCTTAGTGAAATTTTCCAGTGTGCTTAGTTGTTGAATCAAGGAAATAGCTTCAGCAATAATAGGATCTAATTCACTAATGAATTCTGAAAGCTTTACCTTGTTACCTGCCACTTCTTGGCTGATTTTCTCAACAAGTTTCTGTTGGTACTTTTGTTCTGCTCTCTCTTCAATTGCCTTCTCTGCATCAATGTTTTGTGTTGTAATGGCTTCGGTGAGAGTGACTAGTTGATCAAGTATCAGTTTATTCTGATCAACATCAACATCAGGTATAATCTGGTGCAATATGTCCCTATTTGTTTCCAATACCATGGAGTCTCAGTGCTACTTTTTTAGCTTCTCCTATAATGCCTTCCTCTGGCATATTTCACCGTATTCTTTTAATGCTTCATAATCAAGTGTGGTTGGGTCACATTTGGGTATCTCAATGATTTCATCTAAAGTGACTTCCAACTTACACTTTTTGGATTTCTTCTTCTTCTTCTGGGTTACACTTGAATGTAGAACCATTGCCAATTTCTCAGCTTTGTTCGTTGTGCTTGATGAATTAACTTCTGGTGTTGCATCTTTTTGCTACTTGGTTTCAGTGTTAGCTTGTCAATTTCCTATAGATGTCTCCACATTAACCTTTACATTATCGGTAGCAACTTTGTCAGTTTCCTCAAGAGTGCCATCTTTAGGTTTATCTCCTTCATCGGTGTCCCTAGCTTCATCTGTCTTTGTCTTTGCATCCTTCTTAGTTTTGTTTCCATCTGTTTGATTTGTATATCCTTCTATAACCTTGTTAGTGTTAGTTACAATATGATTATCTCCAATGTCCTTATGATCATCGGTGTTGTCTTTCTTTCCTTCTTCCCCTGCATACTTGGGAATGCTTGAATATTTTTTAGGCGACTTGTCTTTTTCGTGCAGAATATTGATGGCTTGTATTAATATTGGCATGTTGCCTGGTATGTTCTCCTATGAAGTATCAATTTTGGTGTCCCATTCGTCGGTTGTGTCCTTGGTAACAATGACATCTTCATCCTTCTATACTTCTTCTGTTGGATCATCGGTTATGTCAATAATTATGTTATCCATAATGTTTTTCTTAGTGGTATCTGACCATGTTTCATCTAAAACTTCCACATTATTGTTGTTGGTTGTGTTCATTTCTTCTTTATGTAACTCAATTGATGTGTCATCTTTTGCATCTTTGATTATGATGTGTTCTTGAGTTGCCTTATTATCATCTTTCTTTTGTAGGTCTCTCTCGGGGCTAGCTTCCTCAATAGGTTTATTGATTATTTTACTCCATTTCCTATGGCTTTCTTGTTCAAGATCTATAAGCCTCCCTTCAAGAAATTTGTAGGCTCTCAACTTGGGTGAGAAATCCTTTTAATGATTTTCCATCATCTCATCAATTTATTCCTTCTTGGATTCAGAGGGCATAAGAGAAATAAGTACTCTTTCTCTTATCTCTTTCTCATTCTTTAATGCAAATAAACATCTGGCATATATTCTATCCAAGAGTTACTTTGGTACCATACCACCTTCAAATTGTATTGGTACATACTTGAATTTGTACATCTTTGCAATGATGGCATCTTCAACTTTGTTTTGATCTTCTGGATCTAGTTTTAACCATCTTCTGATCTTAGAATCTGTGATAGATCTTGAATTTGCAATAGATTTTCATACCTCATCAATTATTTCTAGAATATTAGTCTTTTCTACTTGTACACCTTCATCTTATTCGGTGTCCTCAATGTCTTCCCTTGTCCTGACCAACTTCCTTATTCTTTTGTTTGGCCCTCTTTTCAGTGTGGCCAATTTCCTCTTGTAGGTTGTAACATTTCCTTTCTTCAAGGGTGAAGGAGTTGAGTCCTTTTTTGTTTGGCTTCTTGTCCTAGAAGCAACTATGGTTCTTTGATTCTTTGCTGATGGAGGAGGTGGTGAATCTGACTCTGTGGCTTCAGAGTCATTCTTTTCTGCAGCTTCACCGATGGGTGACTGGCCTTCAGTTTCTTCCTCCTTGTTAGACTCTTCTTCCTGTTCGACTTCCTCTATTGCTGACAATATTTTCTTAAGGTTCTTGACCATTTTTTTCTTTTTCCTGTCAATTTGTTTTACAAGTCCAGTTTTGATTCTTGATTTTGCTTCTTCATAGTTTTGAACTTTTGTTGTTTCTTGTCTAATGGTTCATTTATCAATGCATCAATTTCTTTAGATGCTTGATCAATATTTATCTCATATTCTAATGGTTGTAGCCAGGATGTTCTTGGTATAGCAGGCTTGATATAAGTGTGGTCGGTGTCAACCATAAAACATATATCATTTTGATTTTCTCTATAAGTTGTTCAGGGATCCTTACCCTTTTCTACATTCGGTCCTTGAATCCTACAAAGTAATCATTCATGACAGTTTCAAATTTGTCTCCTAGTGATGTTATGTATTCACTGATTTGCATGGTGACTAATTTTGTGGTATCCCATTTCCCATCTCCTAATGATGGAAAAGTTTCTTGAAAGTAGAATAAAATGCACATGATAAGTAATCCAAACTTACATGTATTTGTCTTAGCATTTCTTATAGTCTTCAAGTTTTCTTATAGCTGGCTCAGTAGAAGTGCCAAAAAATCCAACTGAGTACCTTTCTTTACAATCTTATAGGTTGTATCTACTACACCAGATGCTATGCTGTTCATCCTGCTTTCTTGGAAGAATTTATAACCTAGAACACATGCTTCAAATTTAAGTTAATCATCAGTTATGGTAGATACCTTCAGTCCTCTACCATCACACTTTGCTCTTGTATTTTTCTCAATCTCAGCCTTGGGTGGATGTTTCAATGCTTTTACCTTCTCAGTTATAGGGTAACCAGTGACTACATGGATAACATCTCAGGTTATCATCTTAGGCTCATCTAGCCATAATTTGTGATTGTGCATTCAGCTTAGTACTAACTGAATCCACTCGATTTTGAATGCCTTTGGGAAAAATAGGGCATTAGTGAGCCCTTTCACCTCTATGCATTTATGTTAATCTTTTAAGGATCCATCTTCATTGCACAACTTCTTGTAAGCTTGTTCTACCTCCAAATCACCAATTTCTCCAATCTTGTAGTGGATGTAAGCTCACACATCTTCGATGAGAAAAACCCTAGCCAGTATTCGTGAGAATGCGCTAGCATTGTTGGGTTGTGAAGCAACCTCAGGGTAAATCTTGTAATGTGGTTATTCACACACATAATTCTTGACGAGTTTGACCTCATCCTTCTTGATATTCTTCTGTTTGGTGGTTCTTGAGGTCGTAGCCATTGTTTCAAAGAAATTTAGGGCTTACTAAAAAATACATAAACAGAGTTCTGGGTTGGCTTAGTAACTTACTGTTTACACCTTCAATGATCTCTGATCTATTTGGAGTGCACTGGTCAAGTTGAAGTCACTCTGTGATGATTTTTTTGTTTGCTGAATTTTTGCTCTCCTCGCTCTGCTATGGTCATGGTAAAGAATGAAACCCTTTCGTCACTCTTTTATAGGTGTTTTCCCTAAAAAGTGAGTCATTAATTCTTACCTACTCCTCAGTGTTTGAAGATGGAGTTCTACGGTCAAAACATTAACTTCTCCTTTCAGTGACAACGTGATGTTTCAGGGTGGTCATTTATTTCTTTGCTTTTACCGACAGGTTTTAGTGTTGTGCACAAACAACTTCTTCAACTTGCTTGATTACCGACGAGTCTCAGTTTACATTGGCAACTTTTTCTTTTACATGTTAACCGATGCTTCTCAATAAGTATAGGCAATTTCTGCATTGAGCGTATACCGATGGATTTTGGTATGTATGCCCAATAGAATAGTTATCACAAATTTTAACAAGTAATATCATGATACATATTACTTATGCTAATTTGACATTTTATCAACATATTATGGAACTGATGTAAAATGATAACTTGGGGTAATGCAGTTCCATACTTACTTGTTATGCTTAGGTGTGGGTGGTGATGTCATCAGATCCATTGGACAGGGTGTCACCATTTGCATTGCTCGGTCTAGCTTCATCATTGTTTGAAGATTTTCTCCACATTTTGTCTCTTGCACTCCAGATGTCTTCAATGGTATTTCCATTGGGATATGTGTTGGTCTTTGTCATTCGGTCTCTGTAGTCTTTCTTGAGATGCCAACTTTATGATAGTGTAAGCATGCCATTCTGGGGTTAGTCCAACCTCTAGACTTTCTTGTCCACTATCTCATACAGTTTGCAACAATGTGACCAAATCTTCCACATGCTGTACAATTTTTCCAAGTGTTTTAATCCCATACATACTGGTTACCAACTCTTTTCAGTTGATAAGGAGTTTCTTGACCTTTTGGCTTCCATGCTTTCTTTCTCTTTTTCCAGCATTCAAGAGTAGTGTGCCCATTCATTTTGCAAGTAGGTCAATATTTGTCCATGTGGGATTCCTTCTTTGGTTGTATCATCTTAGACTTACATTCATATGCTTTATGTCCTTTCTTGTTACATTTATAACAAAATCCTATGAATGAAGATGTAGATTTAGGAATACCTTTCATTTTGCCTCTGCATACATTTGATGTGTGGCCTTGCTTTCCATAGTGATTGCATGTCATCTTTCTTGGTCTTGTATTTGCATAGACATTCTTTGGATCAGCTTGATTTGATGATTCTCCATTCTCGGTAAAGCCTAGACCAGTGTTGTTGTTTACTCTTCGTTGTCCTTCAAGAAAATCATCCATTCTTTTATTTCTCTCTTCAACTTTCTTGATAATTTCATTATGCTGCTGCTGAATTCTTATTTCATGTTTCAACTTTTCATTTTCTTCCATTAGTTCACCGATAGCTTCTATTCTTTCAACGAGTTCAACATTCATTCTATTTTCCTCTTGACTCATAAGAATAATCTGATTTGTAATCTCATGGTGATGCTCTATAAGTCTTTGTATTTCAGACTCCTTCTCTTGTAACTTTTCTATAATCTTCCTTCTATCATCAATAGCTAGTGTTCTTTCTTACTCAGCTTGTCTAGAATTGTTCATGACATCAATCATTCTTATTATCTGTGTCTCTTGACCGATTTGCAGAGATTTCACTTGTCCAGCTAGATGTTGATTAATTTTAGTTAGGCTTGTGATGCTCTCTTCTGATGTGTCTGATGCTTTGCTTGTAGCCGATCCTGATGACTCAAAGAAACCTGGTATCTCTTCCTCATGATAATCTATCTCATTATAGCGAGATGCCATAATATTTCTTTCATCTAACAACTGTCTCATATTGATTCTAGCTTCTTTATACTACTCATAGAAGATCCAAATTTCTAGCTTCTTATTTTCTATACTCTTGTCAAGTCTGTACTTCTCCATTGTATGATCTTTTCTCTTAAGCCTTAAGCCTTTCCAAAGAAGAGACTTAGGTTTGATACCAATTGTTGGAATTAATGGGAAGTGTGTACTAAGAGGGGAGGGGTGAATCAGTACCTCTAAAACTTTTGTATCCTTTAATTAATTAAACTTTGTGTAATCAGTTTTTTATCCAACCATCTGATCTATACTATCTTGATGTAAGATATATCAATTCATAAACTTAACATACATGCGAACATTCATAGAAACATTCATGAAAGTAATTGACACATAACACAAGATATGATATCGCCGAAAACTCCTGTTAGGAAGTAAAAACTGTGGTGGAGATGACACCCACAAAATCTTCACTATCTCTAGATTGGAAGGGGTCGGTTAAGGCTTACAATTTGATCACTTCTGATGATCTACCCATTTAAGAGTATCTATGGAGACCTGTTAAAGTCTGCTCTGTTAAGAGCTTTTGCTATACTGTTGAGTGTGCACTCGGTTAAGAGATTTATAGTTGGACTGGTAAATCCACCTTCTTTGAAAGGATTTTTACACTTTGCTTCACTTGTTAGAATGATAAAAAAATACAATTTGACCTGGCATATGCAATCTACTATTTCTAATTACAGATCCAATTAATTTTACATAAAAAGATATATCACCTCATGTGATTGAATAATACCTCTGATTCTTGATAGCCTCTGTTCTTGGTTCTTGATAACCAAATTCACCTTTTGTTGTTCTGCTTTATGAAACTTTCAGTCTGATCCATAGATGTGCTTGTATGCTTCATTCATCCTCTTAATCTCTATTCACATCCCTCTCATGCATAATAATTAATGATTTTATCATCTATTTATAAGATATATTAACCTCATCAAGTTTCACGTAAAACAATGTTAACTCTAAGATCAGGTTTACAACTTTTCACCTTGATCTCCTAGTCTATGTGTTTTAAATCAGTTATATTGAATAAAGCACTTACATTCATGTTTCTTGTCCTTAAATAAATGGTTTTAAAAATAAATCAAGATTCTATAAATAAAATAAGACTATTTTATCTGACGTGGCAGTCAGATCCACTTTTTGTGCGCTTCAACTGACTTTCAGTTTCTGATGGTCGGTAATGCTCTAAAGTCAGTAGACTATCTTTCAAGTTGCACTATATCCTGCATGTTGGGTTCCTCTATCGGGTTCCTCTTTATCCTTTCCACTTTGCAATTTTGGGTTACACACAAAATTGTGTCATCGATTTTCTTTGTACTTAGCAGTTTTCGGTGATCTCTTGTATCTGCATTTTTGGTTTGCTTTTTGTTCTGTCTTTTGGTGTATGCTTACCTAAAGTGTTCTTTGCATACTAATGACAAAATAATTTCATCAAATAAACTTATCAATTGTGACAATATAGAGCTAAAGTTAGGGAACGTGGAGCTATGGTGACCTCTAATAAGGAAAAGAAGGAAATATTGTATGCCATTGTGGATATCAAAGGAAACTAAGATAAGATGAATGAAAACCCTAATGACTTTATCACCTATAGTAAGGATATGGTGTGCAATATCTCAAACTCTATATAGTTCCTTCAAGAGGAGTTGGATAATCAACAAGCCAAGGGGAAAAGAAGAGAATTTGTGTCCGGTTTGGTCTAGGAGGCTTCAAGTGATCTTTCCCCTATCCAAGGTAAAGATTAAAAAAAAGTTTCTTTTTTTTGCATCATTTCAAAGAATTAAATTAGGAGTGGAAGTTTGTCAAGACCCCCACCTTGTAGTCATTCATTCTTCTAGGGGTGGTTTTTGTCCCTTGTTAAAAAAAATGGTGGTCTTATTTTCTGGTTCTATTCTCAAATTTTAGCTGGTCTTTTGTTAGGCTTTCTCAGTCCTCCTGAGACCCCTCTCATCTTTCTATTAGATTTTTTTGGAAGGGTTCAAACCCTCTCCTGCTTTATTTAATGAAAACATATATATGATTCTCACTAAAAAATATTTATTTAACACATTTAATGCAAACCAATTTTTTTTTAAGAGTACAAACACTTTGTCAACTTTTTTCTAAAAGTATAAACACTTTACGACTATGACTATAGAACTTATGCATTATTAAATTTATAAGAGGCATACAATCCTTTTGACTATTTTACTTATTTATAAAATAATAAAAAATGATCTCTTACATTCTTGACTACACATGTAGCTCTAGATAATTTATTATATCTTGCATGTATGATAATATTCTAGGTTTGACTTTTAGAGATAAGTCCTCTTAGTTTTCTTGACTACTCTTTGATGTGCATGTAAGAGTAGTTTTAAAAGTAATAATGTGGGTTGGCCTATTAAATTTAAAGAACTAACAGTAAATTTTTTTATGTTGACATATTTTGGATATAGTAGTGGTGCAGATTTTACATAAAAATGGAGAGGTACTTTCAGTATTTCATATAGCCAAAAAATGAGAAAACCAAGTTAAAGAAGCATCATATAGTTTTATATTAATTTTAGTCACCTATCACATGATAGTTACAAATATAATATGGTTTCCTCTAAATTAATCATAATTTTCTAAAGAGACTCAAATTTCATCTCAATCCTTTCTAGGGAATAGTCTATAAGCATTCCAAACTCTCTGGGATGCATTACAAGCTCTTAGAAATTAATTTGCACATTTCAAAACCTTCCTATGAGCTTGACTAGTGAATGCTTAAACTCTCTCTATTTTGTTTCCACAAATATAATAAAAATTTAAACTAGTTAGACAAGCATGATATTTTGTTTCCACAAATATCATCTTTGTTCAGCCATGAATATTTTATGCGTAATGACATTCCTATTCTTGATCCAATTATGATGCTTCATATCTCATTTTTTTGGCAGTCCATGGGCAGCTGATTAGAAGTATTTGGACAAACTTAAACAATAAAATTTTGTCCTAGTTGAACTATGAAGACTTTTTAATTTTCTATTTGCAAGATTAGATTGATTCTGCATCTAATGTTAGGTAGGGATGACTATGTTTATTATCTAATGCCTTAGCAGGTCACAATAATAACCAAAATCTATCTTGTATCGACACATATCTATGATTTGGTCATGGGCTTGAGAAAAAATATCAATATTTTCAACATTTTTGAAAATGGATGAAAGACAATCGCTGTTCCATCCTATGCATTGTGATCATATTTGGAATTATCTAGTATCATATTGGAGATAAAATCCTTAAATACTATTTTTAACAATATTATTGTTGAATCTCATTTAAGATCTAGTGCTTTCCAATTATGTTTGTGAGCATGTTTTTATGGTGGATTTTTGCCGATAGAATAACCATTCAAAGGAGGCTTTTTAGGGGATTCCTGCCACTAGAATATTTTGTCAAATTTAAATTCTCTAGTCACTAACATGCATCATCAATAAAAAATAATATTTGTTAGTGGATCAAAGGATATACGCTTGGGAAAAAAGTTAGATTTTTTTTTTAGGATTCATACTCCAATATGTCCCAGTTTGCAGAGCTCCTAAAACATCAATAATAACATTAACTACTAAGTTGAAGCCATTTGGAACTATAAAAGAATTAAATCACAAAATCATAATAAATGTCAAGGCTTAGGCTTCACTGCACCATATCATAGTTTGAAACAACGCCAATGAAAGACACCATAAAAGATAATATTGCCATGTTCCCCCAAAGTTTCTTTAATAACTAGTTTTGAAAGTGATATTTGCTTTTAAATCAAATTATCCGCACATAAAATTTGGTATATGATCATTATGATTTTTTAAGATGCTTGACATCTAATATTGTATATTAAGAATAGGAAAAGTTTAATTGATCACATTGTATTAGAGCTGAGTTTCTGGTTTTTGATTGTGTGTATTTTTTAGCATCAACGTTTCGGATCACACTCCGTGATCCATCATCAGGATGAGAGAGCAATAAGGAGAAATAATAAGTTGCAGACTAGGCCACACTCAAAGAATAAAAGGAGAAGGAGTGGGGTGAGAAAAGAGGGGCACGGTAAACGAGGGGAAGAAAAGGATGACTAACAAGGGTAAAAAGAAGAAGACAAAAATAATAATAATAATAATAATAATAATAATAATCAAGAGTAATAAAAATAAAAACCAAGGAATAATAATAATAATAAATAATAAAGATAATAATAATAAAAATAATAATAAAAATAATAAAAACAGTAAAAATAAAAATAAAACACCACGGACCACGAAACGCAAAACCAAGGACTAAAAAGAGGACAAAGACAAAAGAAAGAAGAACCCAAAAAATAAAGGACAAA
>MU225167.1:81962-103044 GCA_018584345.1 Thuja plicata
GGTCAATATTTGGGTGCACTATGGGTCTCTTTCTATTCAATCTCTCTACTCCTTCCGCTATCAAGAGGTCGTGGGGGTATCCAGGTAGTATGTGACCTGGATCATTCAACGCTCTTCTGGAATATCAAAAAATACAAAAAGATGCAATGATGAAAATTATTGGAACAGGGGCAGCAACTTGAGATATACTTTCTATCCATCAGATCATATCAATCCACAAAATGCAAAAAGAATACATCCTTTCTATCATTCCATTCCATAAGATCAATCTCAGAGCACATCTATCCAAACTAATTTCTCTCTAAAAACTAACACATGCATTACTCAGATATTTTGTGCATAGTAGATTATATTCATTCATTAAGTACATCAGAAAAAATACAACAAAAAGGTGGTTGCATACATCATAAATCATAAAAACATCACATACATCCATAAAGCATCTCATAGAACTTGCATTTTATTTACACCATCCTGCATAACGGGTCAGTATCATAAAACAAGTAGAATCATCCATACATGAGTTTGCATAATAAGAACATTTGGAATATACATCTCATCATCTAAATCAAATAGAGCATATGTATAGAAAGTAAAACTATTGCACATCATATTAAAATAGAGCTGCATCTCATGTAGATCAAAATATCTGAGTACAAATGAAAGATCGCAAGTCTGGACACAGAAGGTAACCAACAGGAGAATCATATATATATATATGTATATATATATATATACATATATATATATATGTATATATATATATATATATCAGTGTATCGAGATACAAAAATGGTACAACTCAAAGTATACAATGAATCACTACAAAAATGGTACAAAGAACAGAATCAGAAAGAGCTACCCCCACCCTCGCTAGGAGGGGCACGAGGGGGAGGCATATCAAAATCGGTCCTATAAGAGGACCCCGGAGCTCTGAAACCACTGCTCTGTGAACGTTGCACCCTGCTAGATCTCTAGGATGCCGTGTAACTGGGAACCCTCTCTGCAGCAAGAATGGAACCCTCATAGTGGCATCTCCAGTACTCTATCTCCTGCTGGGCCTCTTGCCCAGATCTGTAGTATCCATCCAAAACATCTCTATGAGATACATCCTGTACACTATCAATAAATGAACGGACCTCGGCTCACGCCTGACGCTCTTTGGACTCTGCTGCTGTAACCCGAGCCTCTAAAGCAGTGGCACATGCATCAGATAGGGAAAGTCAGGCCTGAAGATTCTGAACCTGCTGGGTCAGGCACTCTACCGCTGAAGGATCATCATCCATCCCGCCCATGGCCACATCCATGTCTCCCTCCTCATCCTAGCCTCCCAAACCCTCACCCCCTCTCTGTCTCACTGGCTCCTCCTCACTCTCCTCACTCTCCCCACTGCTGCTCCTACTGTGACCACTCCCATCCGAGGACCCTGTCTCTGCACTCTGCTCATCTAGAGCCTCCACATCTACATTGGCTAGCTCGACATCCACCTCCTCAATCTCCACCCTATCCTCCACCTGGGGAGCCAAAACTGCTGCTATCCACCTATGTACTCTACGCACCAACTGGGGTGCCTCCTCCTCTGTAGCCTCCTCCTCCTCCAAAATAGTTCCTAGACCAACTCTGGTCTGTCTCCCACTCCGGCCACCAATCCTCACTGCACCTTCGGCACCCCCAGGACTAGGATCATCCCCTCCATCATCCCTCTCCCTCGTCCTCCATCCCTCCCACCATCCGTCTTGCCTCCCCCTGTGCACCATCACCACCTCCATCCCCCCCTCCCCATCCACCTCCTCTCCCTCCAGTATGGCCCACCCTACCACGCCGTACTCACCGAGCTCTCTGCATAATAGTCCTAGGAATAGGATGCGACACATCGGTCAAAGCTATCAGACGATGCTGCAACCAGTAAGCATCAAACTGTGGAGTGGTACCTGCAAAAGATAATTTGACTATCAGTACTGGGGTAGATATATACAAATATACAACCAATGTAAAGAGCACCTAATCTATAGAGTAGAAAGGAAGTACATATCAATAAAATCAAACACAAACCTGGATCGACAGTGGCAGAATGCCAGGTCCATGCAACGAGAAGTAGTCCTAAAAACTCAGTATGTGCAACATTTAGTGACACTACAACACCCCATACACGAGCATCTCAGGACCTTCAGGCAAAGTAAGCATAGGAATTTGATACATCCTGGTGCTCTCCGAACTGCTGTAACACCCTATCGGTGTTATGAAAATTGATCATGTGCACATGATCACTCACACGGCCAATCAGGTACCGCCATTGATGACAAAATGGAAGATGGATGTCCTCCCCATCCCAAACTAGACAATCTCTATAGGGCCGCCAGATGAAGTACAAAATCATGTCTAGCTACTAACGCCAATAAGAAAGGTGACCCATGTGGGTATGAACAATGGCGCCATCATACATATAAACATACGGCCTATTGGTCGAGAGAGCACGGGCACCCACAGGATGGCATACTGCAATATGCTCCCACGCCCAAATCTGTAGAAGTGTGGCATCACATCTGAGTGACTTACCATCAAGGTAAGCCACGTACATCATATGATAGTGCATGTGAGCCAACATGCATGGGCCCCACGCAAAGACAGTATGGTCTCGGACCATAGTCTGCAATACACTACCAAACCCTACAGCAAATCCATGCTGACGTCGATCGGGACAAAGAATACCATAGATCAAACTACCCAATAATGTGGATAGTCTATCTAACCCCAATCCAAATCTAGACCAGGGAATGTCATAATCACCAGCCAGCCCAAGTTGATCTCGGGGCAAACCAGTGAGCTCAGATAAAGAAGGAACACCAGTACGAGTGGAGTACTCCACCAACTCGCCCTGGATAGGAAGTTGAAGGATGTGATACACATCCTCCAACGTCACATTGCACTCCCCAGTGGGAAACTAGAAAGTATAGGTCTCAGAATGCCATTGCTCTACTAGAGCGGAGATCAGACCCCTGTTGGTCATGATCTCGGGCATGCAGCGAATCCAGTATAAACCAAGGTCACAAAGAACTGACCTCTCATCCTCTGTAAGCTGAAATCTGTAAACGAGTCCCGCAGGCCTGGACTCCTGACATTGCAGAATATGACCAATGAACTGCACAGAGTACCAAACATAGCAAATTATCAGTTTTCGATGTTAAGGAACATAACAGAAGCAAAAGTAGGCAGATAACTGATTACGAAAATAGGTAGACAGTGTTAAAAATTCAATTGCGATATTAAAACTAGACAACTGCGGTACTTTTATGTGAGTGTGGCATCTAACATGCAAGTGCGACACTCAAATAGAAAATGCAGCATTTTACATACTCAAGTGTGGCACCTTTATCAAATGTGGCACAAAACCTACAATTGCGGCATTTAAACCAAAATTGCGGCAAAACCGCGAGCGACTGTGGCAAAGGCTAAATTTTCACAAAAAAGTACAAATTTTAAAAGTGAAAAATAACACAATAAATGATACGCAAAGCGAGAAAACTCACCGGACGTCCGAAGCCAGCAGGTCGATGGTACGAGTGGACTTGATTGAAAATGTGAATAACACTTGGAAGACCAGCCATCATTCGAAAGAAGGAAGAAAATGAGCACAAAATAATATAGAAAAACTTACCAAGATAAAAGAGCTCAAATCACAAAGTGACAAATGAAGAGCTCTCCTAGCTACTTATAGGGATTTTGAAAAACCCTAATTTCACTCAGGAGCTCTGAAATTTCTTCACGGTCCCCGGAAACTTCAAAAGGCAATTACAGGGGCATTTTTAACTATTTTTCAGATCCGTCAGCTACCCAATTCTACAAATTGCATTTTCAACAAATTAACGCTCGTCTCGCGACTTTTCGCTCAAATTTGTTGAGGGGGCATAAATACACCCATGCAATGCCAGGGTAAGCTGGGGAAAAATCAAAGATTCTTTGACACACTATGACAAGTCACATCGCATCAAAGAGGGGAAAATGTAGACACCCTAAAATGGACAGGCTTGCGACTTTACATTAAAAACATTAATTTTCCATCTATTAATTAATGGTTTTTTAATCATTAATTAATCATCTATCTTCTTCTAAATATATTTCCTAAATCATCTAATCCAATTCCCAAAATTAATTAAATAATTAATTTTATTTAATTAAATTAAGCTTTAATTGATTAATTATCATTATTAAATTAATTAAACTCAATTTCCTATAGTTTAAATCCAAATATTTAAACTTACTAATTAAATTCTTCCAATTAAATTAATTTCAATTAAATTAATTTAATTTCATCAAATAAAGTAATTCTTCATAAAAAAGAATTCAATTATCTTACATGTTGAAAATAATCATTAAGTAAATGAATTAAATACTCATTTATCTTCAAAGAGATAACTCCAATTACATCACATGGGTTACTCCACCCATCTCTCCAGTCCACATGGGTAACTTCACCCACCTCTTTAGTTCAAAAAGGTAACTCATAATTAGCTCCTCAGTTAACCAAACTCTATCTCCTCTTAACCAAATAAAGAGGTGGAGTTTACTGAGGATCTCTCCTGTTCCTTTTGATCTCAACCATTCATCTCCCCATCTCTGGGATTGATCTCAACCAGTCATTTCATCACCAATTCTTATATAATAAACCCTTCATAACCATTTGAAGGATCCAGTATTTCAAGCTCTCATGCGCCATTACTATGTCAGTTTGGTTCTAACATTCAAGCCATCTTGCGATCACACACACACATTTCAAATATCAAATTCTCGATGCTTCTCAAGTCATAGACGCTGCCTCGCCAATACTGAGCATCAAGAACAACACTTCGGAAGGAGTAGAGAGAAACAATAGAAGCTTCAAGCATCGAGGGGTTTGCATTTACTTGTCTTCCTTTCTCTTCTTTGTAAATTTTATTGCTCATGTTTCTGTTATTCATTTAGTAGTTATTGTATACTTGATTTGCATTCACTTGTGAACCTTTGCTACTAACCCCCACCCTTGGAAAGCTATGCAAAACCAGAGAGAGGTGTACAAAAAGGATCTAAGATGTTGGTGAGGAATGATATTTGTGAACCTCTGAAGTTTAAGCTTCATCCAGTGATTGCAAAGGAGATAGACCCGATGAGAGCTTATTCCCTAATTCCTCCAAGGGTATTGTTGATCAATGACATCAAAGCCTTCTATCATTGCACAATTCAACAGTTGGGTACATTGGAAATGAATAAAACATATGAGAAAATCTGTGAAGCCGAGAATCTAAAACCAGAACATAAACACCTAGAAGTCAAAGGTTTGACTCATATAATGGATATGCCACCTAATTTTCAATTTAAGTGTATTAGGTTCATTCTGAGCCGTGTTCACAATATGCAGCTATGGATGGAGCAACTAGTGAAGATTACCATAACAATGGTACATAATGTTATAGGGTATCCTATGCTAGACAAGTCTAAAGCTACCAAAACCCTACCCCAGGATGTCCTAGTTGAGAAGACTCTTGCCGAGTGGGACAGAAGAGGCATGAGACTAAATGGAGTTATATAAAAGGAATTAAAGTTTGGGATTCATGTGATTTCTCACAAAATCTACAGTACTAGCTGACCTAATAGCATACCATGTGAGGCAATGGAATTGGCATACAAGGTGGGAAAGAACAACCTCTCATTTGACCTTGTCGAGTTGCAGCTCATCCGATTGAGAAAGAACGTGGAAAGAATTCAGGAATCAAAGACAAATCTATGTAAGTTTGGTTCACTTCTGGTCTGCATATTATTTTATATTTAGAAAAATTTCCCTTCCAAAGGCACAATAGTTTGGAAGAAGGATAGACCTATAGTGTATTAAATAAATGAGTTCATAGAAGAATTAGGAGACAATTTTGAGAGCATCATGGATGCATATTTTGAGGAATTTAGATAGAAGATGCATAATAGGTATAGAATTCCTAAACATTTGGTAGAAGACTACAAAGATGATGTTTGCTTCCTAGTTGACTGTGATAAAGTATATATTCAAGCAGTCATACCTAGGGTTGTATGGGTGAAACCTCTTGCATATGAGGTTAGCATAAATGAGACCAGAGATATCATTGAGGCTCTTGTGAATGAGCCTGTTGACCCCAAAGCACCTTACTTTGGTACATATGAAGAAGCCAAGAGCATAATTTCAATAGAGATTGAGATTCCTAAGATTCTGAAAAGAGGAAAAAAGAGGTTAGAGTAGTTTGGAAAGAAGTATGGGAAGACTTCAAACTATCCTTCTTCTATCTCAACAAGAAAAGAAGATAAAATTAAGATAGAAGATGATGTATCTGAAAAGGAAGAGGAAGAGGTAGAAACAGAGCCTCCTAAGAAGAAAAAGAGGCTAGCCCCCAAGAAGACACCTAAGGCCCCTACCCTTGTTCCCACTACAAGCAAACCTAGAAGATCTAGAAGGAAACTCATACTACCAAAGGAAGATGAAGAAGAAGATACAATAATATTCAAGAAGCCTCCACCTACCTTTGAGAAGAAAATTGAAGAATTAAGAGAAGGTAGTGGTATGGGTTATCTAAAATCACTGAAATATGCTTTTAGAACAAAGGTATATTCCTAGATGCATTAGAAGTAGAAGTAAATGAAAATGATTCAATTATGGACCAACTTATAGATATAGTCCACAAGTTCAATATAGATTTAAGTAGTCAGGAAAAACTACTGCAGAAGGTAGAAAGGAAGTTTGAAAACAAAGTTCTAGAGAATGTTGCAAGCAAGATTGCAATTATCAAGTAAAGCTAAACTCTCTTATTATCTCTCTAGAAACTACAATCAATAATGTTGTTTCATTATTTGTAAATTTAACTGATACTTCCAACTTCACAATGGAAATAAAGACAAAGTTGACAAAACTAGATACAAATCTGAAAGAAAGTGCAAATCAGTTGGCACTTAACCTGAGTTCAATTTTAGCACATTTTGTGAAAATCAAGTATCTAACAGACATGTAGGTAGAATTGCTAAGGGAAGAAGAAAGGACAAGAGAATCTCTCACAGCTATGCAGAGCCAACTTCTTTCACACATGGATTTAATGCTGAAACATATAGCTCATGCCAAGACACTGATTCATGACAATAATTTTTCAGTTGCATAACTTATGATGGAGCTATCAACATAGATACAGATTAAATTGCACATCCTAAAGGTGTTGCAAGATAATTGAGACAACACTTTGTCTCAAATTATGAAGGTACATAGTGATTTCCTATCCTATTTTGGTATTACCACATAGATACATTTTTAGAATTTGTACAAAAAACAAGGGGGAAATGTATATATATATGTAAAAGGAAAGTCATTGTATATACATATAAGGAAATATATGTACAGTATAGAAGTAGAGAAGAGATATATATGTAAAGTTACAAAAACAATTTTGGAAAATAAAAAATAGAGTTGTAACCACCTAGATTTGGTCTGCTTTGACCATAGACCCTATTTGACCTAAGTGTGATCATACCCCCAATTATGTCCAAACAACCCTGTTACTACTTGGCATAATTCATTCGAATCATATTTAATCTCCTAAGTGATCTAATCACTAATTTACATTAATCACTTTAGCCAATCCAATTAATTCAATTCAATCAGTTCAAATCATACCTGGCTAAGGTAATTAATTTAAAAGGGAATTAATGAAATCCTATTTATACCTCATCACTTACAAAATCAATCCCCTAGCCTAAATTGATTCAATTTGGCTATAGTCCTAATTAATTATTACAAAGCAATCATTTAAGCTTAAATGATTAATTAAATCCCTATTATTAAATGAATATGTTATTACAACAATTCATTTTATTAATATTCCCTCAAACCTAACCAATCTCAACTACCCAACCATGAGTTCAAACTCATCCCAACCCCTTCTCACATGCTAATTCTTCTTAATTAGCTAATTAACCCTAATTAGCTAATCCCCCCTCCACTAATTCTCTCTCCTCCCATATCTATCTTCTTGATAACATGCATTAAGCCCTAAACCTAATCCTAAGCTACCCTTAAGCTTTTCACATTCCATTAAGGTGTGATTAGGGATTCTTGACCCTCCCCCTAAAGTCAAAGTTGTCAGGCTTGACTCTAAACCCTCACCCATGCTTCTAAAACCCTCACCCATACCTCATTAATGCTTTCATAAATGAAGCATTAATGGCTCTTACATATTCCTTCCACCCATACCTCATTAATGAGTCTTACACCCTCATTAATGACATCCCTTCTCAAGTCTTCTCCCCTTCCTCCATTTCTTCTATAAATAGGATGGATTTTGAGCTCAAATGGCCCTTGATTTTATGAAATATATTGTTGTAATGATCCTAATTTTGAAGTGTTGAAAGCATCCTTATGCTGCCCATATTTGGAGAATTGAAAGAGCAATCTCATGTTGCTCATGTTTTTAGGAGTTTCATAGTGATTTCTAGCTTGTTTCTTAGTTATTTTGCTATAATCTTCATTTCTAGAGCTAGCATGCATGTTTTTGAATCATTTAGATTACTTTTCATTGAATCTTCTATTCTTAGGTTGTATTTATCACTGGAATATGCATAATATGAGGGCTATTATGTCATTTTTCATACTCCTAGATAGGAAACAATAGATCAATTTTGGCGACTGCTATGCTTGCTAACCCCTTGTTTTCACTAATGTAATGATTTCTTGAAGTGTTGTGTCTCTTAACAGGTACAAAATCACACACACATCTCTGGCGCCCACCGTGGGGCAAGATTGCTCAAAATTTCACCTAATTTTGCTCTCTGTCCTTAACATTTTCAAAATTTGCAAGAAGTTTAGCATTTATGGGAGCAATTTATCATTTTCGGTCATTCTTTTATCATTTTCGGGAGTAACTTATCATTTCTGGTAAATCTTTTATCATTTCTGGGAGTTTTATTATCGTCTGTCGTTGCACTTCTAGAAGGTAGAATTTGACCTCAAAATCATTTCTGGTAGTTATTTTTACATTTTTGGTATGTATTATCGTTTCGCATAAAAGGAATATCATCCTGGGTACAGTTTATCATTTGGGTTCAGTCTGTTATCATTTTCAGGTTTTATCATTTTGGGTCTTTGAAATATTGTCTGTCATCCAGGGGGCAAAAATACAGGGTTCTAACATTTGCAAATTTGATTTCTAACTTGCTAACTTGGTTGTTTCCGTGATGGTGATCCTATTTTTATCCTAACTTGTGTTTGCAGGTTGCTGTTAGAACTAAGAGAGAAAAAACAAGATACTAACTTATGGTTTTACAGATTGTTGATCCTTTATCTTGAATTATATTATTTTCTTATGCTTTTGAAATTAACAACATTTTCCAATCTTATACCAAATTGACCAGAGGAATATGCTCTTTTCCTTTTTAAGGAAAATCATAAACTCACAAGTCAATTTATGATTTGAAAAGAATTTGGAGTAATTGAACAAAGCAAACCTCATCATCTAATTTTGGGATCAGTAAATGAACAACACAAATCACTAAATCTTGTGGTTCAAAGAACACGTTCAATCATTTAATTCATTTGGAATCATAAATTGAACAGTCAAAGCACTAAATTTGTGGGATAAATGAACAAGTTCAATCATTTAATTCAATTTGGATCAGTAATTGGACAAGCGAAGCACTAAAAAATGTGGTCAATTGAACAAGGCAAAATTTACCTTCAAGCATCCTATTTTTCTTAAATAGGAACAATCTAAATCAAGCTCAACATAGCTTGAAGGAATGAACATTGATTTGCATGTTTTGGGAGAAGACGACATGGATTAGGAGAGTATGCTCTTCTTCTTTCAAAGAATCAGAAATCTAGACATCCTAAGCTTGCCAATCCTTTATACATTTATTTCAATAGTAGAGGGCCTGTCGGTTGAGGAAAATATCTCCCAGGAATGACCCAAGTGAGGATAGGTTTTACGCCAACCCTTCCAACTCACTATAAATAATTTCTTCCTTGTAGGCTAAAGCCTCTGAAGACGGAGCCAGTTTTGTTCATGGAATTTTGAAATCATTCCTTTAACATACTTGGGTATGTATAGAGCAGAGCCGCTTGAAACTTGCTTGCAAGACTACACATATTTAGGTACTCATATGGCTATACACCTCAATTTTTCCTTGTACAATTCTATGGGGGACGGTTTTGAACAGATTTCCCAAAAAGACAACATTTCAACTGAAAGAATTCTTGATTTATCCTCGAAAGGGTGATAATATTTGTGCAAGGCAAAAAGTAATTGACCCAAGACACTTGTCATATTGTGCCCTCACTTGCATTTGGAGTTGGCTTATACATCATCATGACTGGAGCCATTGCGTGCTTAGTGATGGCTATATTCTGGTTAGCATTTGAGTGTGTACCTAAGTCAATGAGCAAAGATTTTCATTCTCCACCTAGAAAATAGGGATAAGATATGTGTCTGTTTCACCCTCCTAACAATACAACAATGCTTGATGTGACTAAAAATTATTAAAAATATAACACCTTCAAACAAGCAATAAAATTCAAAACTTGGTCTACATGTGTTTTTCAATCATTGAAAAATCTCACAATGCAATCTTCAAACTTCACACACTTCCAAGACAAAACTAACAACATTTGATAGTGGGAAATTGCATTGTTGCCTCTCAAAGGAAGATAGTTTATTTTGGATCCCCTTTTGACTCTTTAGTATGTCCTTATTGCTTCTTTTGGTCTCACTGTGGCTATATCAAATTTTTTTTTCAAACGTCTACCTTGCATGTCCTGTCAGACTCTTACAATCTATCTTAATACGTATGGTCTACACACTTTTTACAAACAACTTGATTCCCAGCTCACTATCAGGGCATTCTAACCCTCTAACGCTGGAATCATTTACTTCCACCACAACTCAAAGAATACTTACACCTAGACACACTCACTTGAATGATTTGAGACTCTGCTTGACATTATTGGGAAACGTTGATGAAAGTTGAGATACAACCACATGGTTAACACAAGATGCAACAAGTACACATCTAAAGGATTAGAAGTGCCTCCTAAATCAACACACTTTATGAGAGAAACATCTCATAGTTCCCTACTCAATATAGACTCTCCACAAATGGATAGAAACACTCACGAATGGAGTGCAGCTTTTGAAGAATATGACAATAGAAAAAGCCAAAAGCATGAAGATCTAGATGAGAATGAAGAAACCACCTTTGAACGTGATCCATTTGGATCAGACAGTGAAGGGGAGATACCTGAAGATGAGTATGATAACTCAAATAGAGTAAGAGGTTCCACAAGATATTGGAAAGGATAATTGATGACGATAAAGAGAAATACTTCCTCCATCTAGCATCCACGGGTGTCAAATTACCTAAGGATTATGATGTGGAACAACTCAAAGAAAAGGAAGTACCAGCTGGACTATATCTATTCTTTCCAAACAACTAACATTAATGCAAACAGAGCTTACAAACCTCAAACAAGAGAAAGCTAAACTGAAATCACGATACTCTTTGGACTCCATTTGTCCATTCCCTTTTGATAAGAGTATTACTATGGTTCTGTTTCCTCCCAATGTGGCAAGACCAAAGTATGACAAGTACACAGGAGAAACTGACCCACATGATCATGTAAGGGAATTTTGTGCTTTGAGCATAGAATACATGCATGAACCTACATACCTCATATGACTCTTTCCAGGAAGTCTAGGAGGTAATGCCATGGAATGGTTCTCAAAGATGAACCCTAAAGTCAAAACTTTTGAGGAGCTAATTCAACGCTTTATTTATAATTACTCCTATAAAATACAACATGATGTGACCATGATGGATCTATGTAATACTAAATATAAGACTAGCGAATCATTTACACACTTCCTAAAAAGATGGAGGAAGATCTTTTCATGATATTCAAGAGCCATTCCTGAATCTGAGAAGATGGAAATCTTCATTAATAAATTGGTACTAGAATTGAACTACGCATTGCAAATGCAAGACTCACCAAGCTTCGATAGAATGATTAAAAATGTCCTCCGTATTGAGGAAGTCATGGTCAAAAGAGGGGAGATCACTCTTCAAGGTGAAAACAAATCAAACAACTCCAACTCCAAGCCTAAATGGTGGAAGAAAAGAAAAAATATTGTCAATGATGACGTAGTAGACGCATCCAATGTTGGTCCTAAACGTGAAGTATTCAATCTAACCAACAGTATGAAAGTAAGCAAGGATGCCAAGGTAACAACTCCCATACCCAAAGCAAACAATGATAATGAAAAGGGATGATCATGGACTTCCAAACCTCATATAACATTCACTCCTTTGGGAGAACCTCTCGAGACTATTTTGAAGAATCTATTAGATAATAAGATTCTCATGATTCGTGATTCAAAACCTTGGGAACCAATGGTCAAAACCAAATGGTGGGATGATAACTCCTACTGTGTCTTTCACAAAAAAAAAGGACACAAGACTAACAATTGCCTTAAGCTTAAGCATGTCATTCAAGACCTCATTGAAGGAGGAAAGATCAAAGTAGATCTTCACACTACCAATGGAGATCATACTGCATTCAATAAACCATTCCCAAACTACGAAAAAGGAGAAACATCTAAAGGGAAAGGTAATGAAGTCAACTACACCTATTCCAACAATGATAATGTAATCAATATGCTAGACGTTAAAACATAATCAATCAATGTGGTCATGATCAAAGGTAACTATCAAAGATTATGATGAGGAAGAAAGATCCTCTAAAGATCTTATTATTCTACCTATCAGAGTCAGACCAATTGAGAGGAATGTCACATGTCAAGTTCTGGTTCTACCCTTAGCCTACAATATCTTGTTGGGGAGACCATAGATTCACAAAATGCAAGATGTGCCATCCACTTACCACCAGTGTATAAAGTTCCCACATAATGGGATGAAAGTGAATATTCCTATAGATGCTAACTATACTTGTAATAATATCAAAGAAGGTAGCATGATCCCGCATAAAAAAGAGGCTATAGATACGATTGCTCCTGAAACTACCAAGGACATGGTTATGAAAAGTTTTGGCAAAACCTTAAAAATTGAAGAAGCAGGTATGGGAGAGTACAAGTTGGACCTGACTCCCTCACTAATAGAACTTCCAGTATCAGCAAGATCCTATGGAAAACCTTCCTTGACATTCACACCTACTGCATCCAAGGAGCCAGAAGTACACAAATAAATTGGCATGTTAAAGGCATCCACATCTTCTTTAGATAACACAGAAGAAAAAGCAGTCTTAGACTAGCTTTACAAAGGAGAACCGATGAAAGATGAGGTTAAACATGTAGAGATATCCCTAGAGCAGTATGGTAAAGGATATGATTTCCTCAAAAAGATGGGATACAAGGGAAAAGGACCTCTAAACGACACAAGAAGAGGGCTTATTGAGCCTATACCTATGGAATTATGGAATACTAGAGACAAAACAAGACTGGGTTTTAATACTAAAACTGATAAACCTACTTCAAAAGATAGTCCAACCTTAGACAAAGGGAGTGATGAAACATATGAACTAGATTAGTGGTCCTATGAAAGGTTATTACATGTTGGCACAGAGAATCCCAACTATCAAGGAGAACACTATGTAACTAGCTTTGAAGTACCTCAAGATCTTCACGTACCTTTGTTAGCACAATCTCCCATTCAGGAGGTAGGAGACTCAACAACAGATGATTCAGAGATACCCTTGATAGCAATAGCTATAGAAAGCACACCTTGACAATAGGATTTACATCCTAATTGGGGGTAATTGGTCACAGTTTCATATATCCTTGATCTACCACACTTTGATCCATAGGTAGCTAGCTGGGTACATCAAATAACTATTGTTGAATACTTAAATAGATCTGATGATGAGGTCACCGACTCTCATGATTATGAATGGGATGAGCTATTTGTTTCCATAGAAGATATTGGAATAGATACAATTCACATTTTTGCGGCTCCCTCAGATCCTCATGAACACTAACACTACTCCCAATGATACTAATAATCCTGAAGCAGAAGAAGAGTTCCTTCCCCCAATCATTAATGAAGAAACTAGTCATTACATAAATCTAGAAGAATTTCAGAGGCTAAAAGTAAGAAGCCTCCTTTTACAGAGAGATGATGATGAGATTTCTACTGATGAGTCACTAGAGTTTGGTCAGCATATAACTAACAATGACCCTTTTAACGATAATCTCACTCTTATTGATCTAAACATTATAGAAATTAACTTAATAGAACATGTCATGTCAGTTAATGGTCTTGATGCTAACGCGATGCTGTCTCTCCCAAAGTCTAACTCCCTGTCATTGATACTTCCAGACCTAATTGATTGGACTAAAACACATCCTACTCCTATCCTCGACTTTCCCAATGACTATACCCTAGCTTGCTATCTCAATGCTTGTGAACCTTACCCTTCTTCCACCAATACAAGGAGCAAGAATATGTCACAAGAGGATATCAAGTTTCACAATCAAAAATTGAAAAAAACAAAAGAAAAAGAGGACTAATGGTGAAAACCACTTTGTGGCACTATCAGATTCAAAAATGGTAAAAAGAAAAGACACATCTGATGGTGAAAACCTCTTAGAGGTGCCAAAAGATGGGATTCTTGATATCCTCCCTGAGAAATTTTAGGAAAGGTCTTCAGTTCTGATTGAACCAACATAGCCAGTTAATTTGGGCACCATTGAAGATCCTCAAGTAATACACCTTGCACAATCTTTGTCAGAAGAAGAGAAGACATAGTTCATACAATTCCTGAAAGAGAAGAAGATCAACTTTGCATGGTCTTATACCGATATGCCTAGGCTAGATCCTAATCTAATCATGCACCATTTATCTATAGCTCCCAGGATCAAGCCTATGAAATAAAAACTTAGAAAGATGAATACTCATGTTGTATTGCTAGCAAAAGAAGGGCTAGAGAAGTTGTTGAAAGCTGGATTTATCAGAGTCATTACTTACATTGGATGGATCTCCAATGTGGTCCCTGTGTGTAAATTTGATAAATCTATCAGGATTTGTACAGACTTTAGAGAATTAAACAAAGCATGTTTGAAAGATGAATTCCCACTACCTAACATTGACATGATCATAGACCTCACAATAGGATACTAGATATATTCATTAATGGATGGATTCTTAGGCTATAATCAAATCAAAATTGCCCCTGAGGATCAAGAGAAGACTTCATTTACATGCGCATGGGGCACCTTTTGCTGGAATGTCATGCCATTTGGGTTAAAGAATGCTGGTGCAACATATCAAAGAGCCATGACAACTATATTCCATGACATGATGCACAAGGACATGGAGGACTACGTGGATGACACATTGGCTAAATCCAAAGAAAGGAGCACTCATATTGATGATTTAAGGAAAATATTGGATCGAATAGAGCAGTTTCAACTTAGACTCAACCCAAAGAAATGTGCCTTTGGGGTCCAATCAGGGAAGCTCCTAGGATTCATTGTTTTAGCAAAGGGAATTGAGGTAGGTCCTGCAAAGGTGAAAGCTATTCTAGAGATGGTTCCTCCACACAACATCAATAAAATGAGGACACTACAAGGGAGACTTCAATCAATTAGGAGGTTCATGTCACAACTTGCTGACAAAGCACAACCCTTTACCAAACTACTACACAAAGGGGTCACTTTCAAGTGGGATGAACACTGTGAAGCCAACTTTAGAGAATTGAAAGGATACCTGGCTACTCCTCCTATTCTTATGGAACCCATTCATGGAAAGCCATTACTCCTATACATTTTAGCTACCACTACATCCTTAGGAGTATTGCTAGCACAAGAAGATGAAACAAAGAAAGAAAGAGATATCTACTACATTAGTAGAACACTAGTCTTCTATGAGCTCAATTACAACATTATTGAAAAAGCATGCTTAGTAGTCATCTTCACATCACAAAAATTGAGACACTACATGTTGTCAGATACAATGAGGCTCATTACTAAGATAGATCCTCTGAAATATCTCCTAAGAAGAACAACATTAACAGGGCATTTGGAAAAATGGGTCCTGATTCTTAGTGAGTTTGACATTGAATACATAGAAAGGAGAGCTATTAAAGGACATGTCCTTGCAAATCAATTGGATGATTCACCACTCTAGGATGATAAACCTTTAATGATTGAATTCCCTGATGAAACAATCATGCATCTAAATGAATATCCATGGAAGATGTACGTTGACGGTTCATTCACTCAACAAGACTCTGGAGAAGGGGTCCTATTCATAACTCCTCAGGGTTACAAGATTCCCAAATCTTACAAATTTATGTTTCCATGCACCAACAATATTTTATAATATGAAGCATTGGTAAATGGTCTTAAGCTAGCTATGGAGTGGAAGATTGTAGAGTTACACATGTATGGTGACTCCCAACTAATTATCAATCAGGTTAATGGGGAGTATCAAAAAAAAGATGAGAAGTTGATGCCCTAAAAGAAAATGGTTGATGACCTGAAGAAGTAATTTGTCTTCGTCACATTCTAGCAGATAACAAGATCAGAGAATAAAGTTGCAGATGCTATGGCTACCTTAGCATCCATGTTACAACTGGAGGAACATCAATTCCGCTATGACTTCTTGGTGGAAGAACTATCCTATCCTGCCTTTGATACCCCTGAATACCAAGTAAATTGTGCTTTGAACACCCCAGACCAATCTCGGTATGCTAATATCATTGCTTACCTATCTGACCAAACCATCCCTAAAAATCTATCTAGAAATGAGAAAAGAGCCTTGATTAGGACATCATAGTGTTATGTCCTCATAACTAATAACTTATATTGATGAGGTCTTGACGGTACACTTCTTAGATGTTTAGAACTTGAAGAGTCTGATCTCACATTAAAAGAAGTCCACGAAGGTGTATGTGGATCACATTCAAACGAATTTTCATTAGCAAAGAAACTGCTCATAGTAGGATATTATTGGCCTACCATGGAAAAAGATGCTATTCAATTCTCAAAAACATGTCATAAATGCTAGACACATGGAAATCTCATCCATGCTCTTGCCAGAGAACTTACACCTTTCATTACACATTGGCCATTTTAGCAATGGGCCTTTGACTTGGTTGGAAAAATATATCCCAACTCTTCAAATGGACTCAAGTTCATCATTACGGCCATTGAGTATTTCACAAAGTGGGTCAAGGTCATGCCGCTAATCAAAGCCACTGGCAAACAGGTGGTTATGCTCATTCTGAACTACATTATCTGTAGATATGGGATACCCTCTTCAATTGTAACAGACAATGGGGGCCAATTTAAAATTTAAGATATTGATGACCTTTGTGAATAGTTCCACATCACTCAACACTGCTCCTCATTCTATTATCCTCAAGGTAATGGACAGGCTGATGCATCTAATAAGAACATTCTCAAAATCCTACACCGAATTGTGAGTAAGTCTGGCAGAGACTGGCATTTACAACTAAATCTGACACTATGGGCCTATAGAACAAGCATCAGAACACCAAATGGAGCCACACTATTTTCTCTAGTCTATGGCACTAAAGCAGTACTACCTATTGAAGTTGAAATCCCATCTTTGCGCATATCTTTACAAGGGCTTGTTACTGATGAGCAATACCGCATGGATTGGGTAAATCATTTAGACCTGCTTGATGAGCGCAGACAATAGGCGTTCGATCATCTAAAGGTGTACCAAGCACAAATGTCCAAAGGGTACAAAAAGAAGGTCAAACCATGAAAATTGTCTTAAAAGAGAATCCTAAGAACCAGCCTAAGAGAGAGTATAAAGGAAAGTTTGAACCTAACTGGCTAGGACCTTATGTTATCACTGCTACTTTTGGGATTGGAGCCTATCAACTAGCTACATCTAAGGGAGATGTTCTTCCTAATCCTATCAACACTCTACATTTGAAGCGGTTCTACGCTTGATGTTCGGCTAGCAGAGCCTGTACAACAAATAGTTTTCAAAAAATAACAAAAACATTTAGAAAATTGATCATAAAGAAATCTAAAAACAATGGAAAAAGTCCTAAAGAAAAGTATCCTTGGTGAAAACCTAGCAAACAGGTGCCTTGATACTACAAAAATATTCAAAAAAGCAAAAAATATAGCAAAAAAATTGAAAAAGAGAAAAGTGCCTTGATGACAAACCTGGTAAAATAGGCATCTTGGTAGGAAAAAGAAAGAAAAAATCTTGCCAAGTGGTGAAAACCTGGCAATCAGGCGCACTTGTGTTCTACGCTCCATCTATCAACGCATTGCTGATACAAAGCCTTCACAATTACACCTGTGCTAAACACTAACTTCATTTCCTAAAACAACAATCTTATCCTTTCTTGGGATTTGTCTATATTTCTGTCTTAGGGTAAAGTCATTCTGCATTGGGGGCATCTTTTCCAGTCTGATAGGTTGCATCTACTAGATCATCATAAGATGGTTTGTCTCATGATATGATGCTTTCTGATACTTTCACTACCACTATCACTTTCACAACACAAAGGTCACACAAACATGGCACTAATGGTGTTCCTAAAACCTACTTTGGATTGCGGACAGGAACAATGATGAACACAGACATTGGAAACATATTGCTTGAAATCTGACTATTTGGTTAATGAATCTATACTACACTTGAAAAATGAATCAAACAGTATCTTATGATACTACTTAAACACAGTTTGACCTTGGTTTGATCATGACTCTTTTATGCACTAATGATGTTTTAACTAGGGGCATCTAAGCAGTTATGAATTTTATTTGAATGATTCACAATTGATGGTTGTTATGTCTTTCGAGTTACTCCATGATGTCTGCGTAAAGACAAAGAGTCACAAGGATGGGGGCATAATGTTTTCTTGATTTTTTGCATATGGTGATTGTTCCAAATGAACCTATAAATTTCACCTAACTTAGATGATTATGGTAAGAGCTACCACTATGGGTGGATAGCCGCGTATATCTTGATCTTTGTTATGTGTAAGCTACGGTGAGGTTGAAACAATCTCCTTTTTTGTTTTCTAAGTCAGATTCTTGCTAAAGTATACAAAGCATAATGTACCCAAGGATATGATTTTTCAAGGTCATTGCAGGTCAAATATCTTACCTTATACAAATTATGATATAATAAAAGGAAGGTGACTATTTTGTTATCCTGGCTTCTATGCCTTAATGCTTAAGTCTATTTCTGACATTTCAATAAAACATAGTATTCATAATTTCATAATATCAGTGGGTATTAGTTATGGTTGTACTATTAGGTGGTATCTATTCTAAAAAGTTCCCAATGATGATAAAATGCTACAATATCTACAAATCAGTGACAAAGTCCTAAGAGTCTGCATGTAGCTGCATTTAGAGATTTCATGATGCATTTCTAAAAAAAACATAAGGATTTGAGCTCAAACTCCTTTCTATTTTTAATTCATCTAAAATCCAAGATATTTACATACCCATGCTTCTCAAAATCTCTGATCTATCGGGAACCAAATCAAACTCAACTTTTAAACTTGATTAACTTGGTTAACTTACTAGATAGCCTACATTGTCATTTCAACCTTCTGATCTGCTTGGAAATCTGTCAAGCAATCACACATGAAAATTTCTTCTTCCGCCTTTTGCCTTCTCTACTAGATCATGCTAAACAATAAATCAACTATGCAAACCTCTTGCATACACATTCATTCATCCACACACAATGAATAACCCTTGAGTTTATCATATACCTCTCTGTCTAGGTCAGATAAATATTTTGCCACTTAAACAAGATCGTAGATCTTAGGTTAGGTTAGATCCAATAGATCATCCCATCTTTGCATTAAATTTACTTCTCCAAAGTAGCTCTAATTAAACCTTGAAACCATGCATTAATTACAGTTATCCATACATTAAATGATGTGGATCAATCTTTAATTAAGATTACATATCCCAATAAAATCAACTAAGTTGGCCAGTGATCTCAAATCTCATCATTAATCCAATTACTGTAAGTCGACCAACATCACTATTTCCACTCGGCAATTTCAATGGTCCTCGGCATCGAGCAATTTTTTCCTCGTCACAAGAAACTTTACTCACCACAAGCAACTTTGCTCGGCACAAGTCAAACTTTCTCAGCACAGAATGGCCAGAAAAACTATCTTTGAAAGATAAGCAGCTAATTACTTTGCCAGAGTGCCAACTGATCAAATACCCTTTGAATTTCCTTAACGCAACCATGCACTTGGTCTTCTTGTTAAATCTTCTTCTTCAACAATAGATATGGTACTCAAACAGATAACAATAGTCTCACCAATTAAGGTTTGACATCAATGACAAAATAACAATTTCTTGCAATGTCACTTTCCAACAATCTCTCTCTTTGGCATTGATGGCAACACAAAATATTAAAATAATGATTTAACAAGCATAGTTACCAACCAATCCAAAAATTTCACCTGTGTTCCTTGATATGAACAAATTTTTATTAATGTCTTTAGCTTCATTATGATTCTTATCTGTAAAACATTTCTCCCTCTGTGTCTATAATCACACTGTAATTATCTGTGTCTAATCATCTGTATACGCCCTCTGAGTAGATAATCACTTCAATGTTTTCAATAGTAACTTCTGCCTCTATGTAATCTTTCTCTCTTTGTAATTTCTCTTTCTCGGCAATCTCTTCCTTCACTTCTTCCTCTTTATAGGTAATCTCTCCCTCTTTGACAACAATGCCAAAGACGTCAATATCTTTATCATGTAGATCTTCAGTATAATGTTGATCTTGTCATCTTCAGTATGACTGATTTTTATTTTCTGTCCTTGTTCATCTTCAAAACTTTAGCCAGCATCCTAAAGTGTGACTTACTGTGCATCAATGTGTCAGATTTTTTGAATGAAATATTTGATACAACAGTACCATACAAAACTTAATTAGCCCCAGTTAGGGGAATCACCCCCAATTTACCTCGTAGATACTCATGAGCATCCTTGGGTAGTGCTTTTGTGAATATGTCTGCTAATTGTTCTTTAGTGTTCACATAATCCAGTCTCACTTCTTTACTCTG
>MU225167.1:109384-127096 GCA_018584345.1 Thuja plicata
ACATGAGGGACACATAAGCCATGCAAGAGGCCCACTTTTCTCACACATGTGTGAGCAACTTTTGATGTGATGGGTCAAAGTGTACTTCAAGTACACATGTGAAGGATCTTGTAAGAAGGTGTAAGAGTTTTGGACCAATGAGACACTTTTAGAAAGTGTAAGAAGGTGTCATCATGGGTGTAAGAAACCTTGTTGGCACCAAATAAGAATTATTTGGAAAAGTAGATTTTTGGAAATTTGCTCACACATGTGTGAGCAAATAATTATGACTAATTGGTGTAGGAGTCAAGAAATTAGCCTAATTAACCTTAGTTAATTAGTGAATAGGTTTATTTGGTGAGAGTGATGTGAGGTAGGGTAGGATCTAGGTTCAAATTAGCTTAATTCAAATTAATTTGGATTAATTATGGTTTAGTAGAATGTAAGTCATGTGAAGGAATAAATAAATTAAACATTTATTTAAAGGGGATTAATGAGGGATAATGTATTAAATAAGATTTAATACGTTAAAAGGGGTAGTATTTAAATTAAATTTAAATACTAAGGGAAGTGAATCATATTTAATTAAATAGATAGAATAATATAACAAATATAATTAATTAAAATGAACTATAATGTTATGGGAATATTAATTAAATTAATATAAGGACGATTTTAGACGTCTATAGTAACCACCTAGATTTGGTCTGCTCTGACCATAGACCCTATTTTTCCTAAGTGTCATGATACCCCCAATTATGTCCAAACGACCCTATTACTACTTGGCATAATTCATTCGAATTAGATTTAATCTCCTAAGTGATCTAATCACTAATTTACATTAATCACTTTAGCCAATCGAATTAATTCAATTCAATCAATTCAAATCATACCTGGCTAAGGTAATTAATTTAAAATGGAATTAATGAAATCCTATTTATACCTCATCACTTGCAAAATCAATCCCCTAGCCTAAATTGATTCAATTTGGCTATAGTCCTAATTAATTATTACAAAGCGATCAAAAGCTTAAATGATTAATTAAATCCCTATTATTAAAAGAATATGTTATTACAATAATTCATTTTATTAATATTCCCTCAAACCTAACCAATCTCAACTACCCAACCATGAGTTCAAACTCATCCCAATCCCTTTTCACATGCTAATTCTTCTTAATTAGCTAATTAACCCTAATTTAGCTAATCCCCCCTCCACTCATTCTCTCTCCTCCCATCTCTATCTTCTTGATCACATGCCTTAAGCCCTAAACTTAATCCTAAGCTATCCTTAAGCTTGTCACATTTCGTTAAGGTGTGATTAGGGATTCAACCCTCCCCTAAAGTCAAAGTTGTCATGCTTGACTCTAAACCCTCACCCATACCTCATTAATGCTTTCATAAATGAAGCATTAATGGCACTTACATATTCCTTCCACCCATACCTCATTAATGAGTCTTACACCCTCATTAATGGCAGCCCTTCTAGAGTCTTCTCCCCTTCCTCCATTTCTTCTATAAATAGGATAGATTTTGAGCTCAAATGGCCCTTGATTTTATGAAATATATTGTTGTAATGCTCCTAATTTTGAAGTGTTGAAAGCATCCTTATGATGCGCATGTTTGGAGAATTGAAAGAGCAATCTCATGTTGCTCATGCTTTTAGGATTTTCATAGTGCTTTCTAGCTTGTTTCTTAGTTATTTTTCTATAATCCTCATTTCTAGAGCCAAAATGCATGTTTTTGAATCATTTAGATTACTTTTCATTTGAATCTTCCATTCTTAGGTTGTATTTATCACTGGAATATGCATAATCTGAGGGCTATTATGTCATTTTTCATACTCCTCCTAGATAGGAAGCAATAGATCAATTTTGGTGATTGCTATGCTTGCTAACCCCTTGTTTTCACTAATGCAATGATTTATTGAAGTGTTGTGTCTCTTAACAGGTACAAAATCACACACACAAGAGTCCGTTGTAACCAAGCAGCAGAGCATTTTTCAAAACCCAAGCAAGTACCCAAGCACATGGTAAGGGGGAGTTTTGACTTAGAACAATTTTTTAGATATGATAAGTTTTTTTGGTCACTAATGCCAAAGGGGGAGATTCATGACCTTATGGAAAGACATATTATCGATTAGTGCCAAAAATCTTAGTCATCACAGTGTTGACCAAGCCAGCAGTGCAACCTGAGCAGTTACATTGTAACCCAAGCAGTGGCATTTGTCAACCGAGCAGACAGTAATAATCAATATTACCTGAGTGGTCAATATGACCCATGTACATAGTGTAGCCCGAGTGCCAAAAGTTAGTATGTTTCCCGAGTGATAACATAAGCCCCGAGTGCCAGTATATTACCCGAGTGGATCACTGGACCCGAGTAATAATTTTTGGCCGACTTAGCTTATATTGTTGGATATTAATTTATCTTATAGAAGCCGACTTACAGTTGCATTTGATTTGGACAAGGTATAAATATAAATTATTTTGTTTATCCAAATAAGTGTGAAAAAATATGCGAAGAAGTGTATGCGAGTATGAAGTGGCAGATTGTTTAAAAGGCTACAACAGTATAAGGAACAATAGAGACTCATCCATCACATTCAGGTGATTAGTTATTATATCATTGGAACTTATTCAGAAAATTAGAGTTGCATTGAAGATCATCTACTGGTTCATCCTAACAGGTGCATCAGCAAAATCCTCTAACAAAGTAGACCTAACAGTCCTTCATAAATATCCTAACAGAGTTTAATTACTTAATTGTATTGTATTAAATCCTTTCACAAGGTGGACCTAACAATCCTTATTGCTCCTAACAGGGCATGCCATCAGAAGTGATCAATTGTAAGCTTTAACATGATAAATTTATACTGTAGTAATAAATCTTGTGGGTACCATCCCCACCCAAGTTTTGCTTTCTATTTGGAAGGTTTCTGGGTAACCAAATATTGTGTCAAGTGTTGTGGATATTTTATTGCTTTTCATTTTATGTATGCAATTAGATTAGATAATATAACAAAGGATTAAAAGGATTAAGTTTTATTGGTTCCTGATTCTCCCCCCTCTCTGTCACTTAGCCTCAACATATTTCCAACAAAGATATCTTGAAACTTAATTAAAAGCTAATTTTTTAGTGGAGACACGCTGGAAGGATTGATATTTAATAATCTGATTTACACAAAAATATTTTAAACTAAAATTTATTTCAGAGTCCATGCAAAGTATTATCATATATTTTTTAATTTACCCCAATTTCATACTCACTGCGAGTAGAGAAATAAAAGATAATAATAATATTAACCACTCATTCCATCAAAATATCGTTCCGCTATTTAGACCATGTAAAGAAAATTTTATTTTAGCTCTAAAATTTTGTTCACTCACACATATTATTGTAATAAGGTAAGAAATTTATCATTTAATCTAACATAAATTTGTACTAGAGAATATTAAACTAATTATGCATATGTGGTATGTGGTAACTAGATATTTCTGATCTCACCCCTACCGAGGAGATAGCCTTCTTTACCTGAAACACACCCCCACCTTTAGTCCTTCCAAACCAACTAAACCACTAGATTGATCATTAGTAGGTTAGTCCATAAATCATAATCAAAAGTAAATTGCATCATATCCATAGAAATAATTATCATTTCATCAACAATACTTCATAATCATAAAAATCATGACAACATCATGGCATAAGATCATATAAGTCAAATAATCCAACATAAAATAAGACCAACATGTCTACAAATTAACAAATCATAATGACTTAGGTCGAGAAACATCCGACCAAGTCAATAAAAGTTCACAATGTCGTTAACAAGTCCTAAAAATTAGAAGTATAACTATTTAGGCTATGATATCCCTCCCCTTTAGGAAGAAACATCGACCCGATGTCTTATGAAAACACATCAAAAGTTCTCACCACAAACTAAAACATAAATATAACTAAAGAAACATAAATAAAGTCTATGCAAATAATCGCGGAAATGATCTATGAATATCGTCCACATCCTCCAAAGTAGCACTATCAATAGAGAATTGGTCCTACTGGACCTTATACTGCAACACATCTCTGTCATGCACTATGATGGTATATTGATCAACGAGGCGGGTAGGCTCCACTAGCACCACCCTTAGATCCTAAAACTACAATGCGTGCCAATCTAGGATATGAGATGCATCTGGATGATAGGGTTTAAACAAATAAACATGAAACACATTTGAATTTGGGCTAGAGCGCGTGGTAAAGAAAGTCTATAGGAAACTAGGTTGATAACCTCCAAAACATAAAAAGGACCCACATATCTTGGTGCAAGCTTTGAAAACTTTCCAAAAGAAATAGAGCTCTTATGTGTTCTCACACATAAAAACACTTTGTCCCCTTCCTGGAACTACCTAAAAGTATGGTTCTTATCCGTATAACTTTTCTTTTGATCAACTGCTTCCTTCAGCCGAGCACA
Source organism: Thuja plicata (assembly GCA_018584345.1). NCBI lineage: Eukaryota > Viridiplantae > Streptophyta > Pinopsida > Cupressales > Cupressaceae > Thuja > Thuja plicata. The sequence continues at coordinate 113,837 of MU225167.1, forward strand.
AATCATATTCATATGTTCCTCCATCTCTCTCAACATATTAGGACCAATAATAATCCTATCCTCTACTCTATCCCAACTGATAGGAGCATGGCATTTCTATCCATAAAATGCTTCAAATGGTGTCATTCCAAAAGAAGCATGATAAGAGTTGTTATAGGAAAACTCTACCAAGGGAAGGTACTCTTCCCACTTGTATTGCTGATCCATGCAATACATACGAAGTAAATCCTCTAAGACTTGATTTAATCTCTCAGTTTTTCCATTTTTCTAAGGGTGATTTACCCAAGGACGCATTCAAGGTTGTCCAAAACCTTGATGTCATCTCTATGTCTCTGTCAGATATAATCATCTTTGGCACACCATGCAATCTAAAAATATCATGTACAAACTTCTTGGCAAAAGCCAATGATCCATCTCTCAAGCTGCCTAGAATAAAGTGAGCTACTTTGGTGAGTTTTTTAACTACAACCAAAATGACATCATGTCTACATTGTGTCATGGGTAAACCTTGGATAAAATCCATACTTATGACTTGCCATTTGTATTTTGAAATATCATGTGGGTATAAAAGTCCAGCTGGGTGAACATGCTCAACCTTCACTCGCTGACACTCTAAATATTGGGCTATGTAAGCTATTACATCATGCTTAAGCCCTGGCCAAAAGTACAGTAGCCTCAAATTGAAAATATTCTTGTTTACCCATGGATGTCTTGTAAATGGAGTGCAATGCATCTCCTCAAGTACTATTTTGCTAAACCCTTCTTGTCTAAGAATGTACATCCTATCTTGGTATCTCATAATACCATCCTCATCAATAGTGTATCTATCAAAACAAAGATCTGATGGATCAATAAGTAAAGCTAATTTTACCATTTCATAATGGTCATCACCTGGAAGGTTTTGCAATACGTGCTACTTCAAGCATGTCCTAGAATTAGAAATAGCATAAACATGTCTCATCCTACTAAGAGCATCAGCCACTCTATTCTCCTTCCAATTTATGTACTCAATGCCAAAGTCATACTTTCTCAGAAACTATAAAGAAAATCTCTATCTAGCATTGTAGCTAGGCTGTGTGAAGATATACCTAAGTCACATGTGATATATTTTCAACTCAAACAAATTACCTAAAAGGTAATGTCTCCACAACACTAATGCATGAACAATTGTAGCACACTCTTGTTGACCTTATGGCAAGACATGTTGTCAATTAGTGCCAAAAACACTTAGTCACTTATATGATTTCAGTGTTTATTGAGCCAATAACTTGAAGTGCCACCCAAGCAGTTGTAGTTTTGACTGAGCAGATAGGGGCAAACAATATCACCTGAGTCACTAGTGTTACCCAAGTTACATACCAGCTCTGAGTGATCAATGTGACCTGAGCACCCAGTGTCACCCTAGTGCCATAGATTACCAGTTCACTATGTCGCTTGAGTGTCAACATATTCCCGAGTGTTAGTATATCACCTGAGTGGCTTACTGGACCCGAGTATCAGTATTGGGATGACTTAGTTCTTATTGTTGGATATTAATTTATATCATGGAAGCTGGCTTATGAAGGTAATTGATTTGGATAAGACATATATGTAAGATACTTTATTTATCCAAATGTAGAAGCAAAGAAGTAAGAATACATGTGAACATGAAATAGAAGATTGATTAGAAGGCTACAACAATAAAAGGAACAACATAGACTCATCTATCACATTCAGGTGATTAGGATTATCTCAAAGGATCTCATTCAAAAAATTAGAGTTGCATAGCAGATCATTCACTGGTTCATCCTAACAGGTTCATCAACAAAATCCTTTAACTGAGTGGACTTAACAATCCTTTTTCAAATCTCCTTATAGAGTTTCATACTTAATTATATTGTGAAAATCCTTTCATAAGGTGGACCTAATAGTCCTTATTGCTCCTAACAGAGCAGGCCATCAGAAGTGGTCAATTGTAAGCTTTAACATGATAAATTTATATTGCAGTACTAAATCTTGTGGGTACCATCCCCACCCCAGTTTTACTTTCTATTTGGAAGGTTTCTATGTAACCAAATATTGTGTCAAGTGTTGTGGATGTTTATTGTTTTTCTGTTCTATGCTTGCAATCAGATTAGAAAATCTAATAAAGGATAAAAGAGAACAAGTTTTATTGGTTCCTGATTCACCCCCCTCTCAGTCACCTAGCCTGTAATATATTTCCAACAACTCCAAGTCATGAGGTGCATATTTAACCTCATACTACTTCAAATTTGTGACTCACAAGCCACTATTTTTCCATCCCGCATCAATACATGTCTAAGACCTTCCCCTGAAGCATCCGTATTCACTATGAATTACCCATTTGGATCTGGTATAATCAAGATAGGAGTGGATGTGAGTTTTTGTTTCAAAAATTGGAATGCTCTCTCACATACATTAGCCCATTCATATGTTTACCCTTTTCTCTAAAGGGATGTAATAGGAGCTGCAATCTTGGAAAATCCCTCCATAAAATTTCTATAATATCCTTCAAGTCCCATGAAGCTTATAACTTCACTTACATTTTGTAGAACTGGCCATTCAAGAATAGTTTTAATCTTTCCAGGGTCTACCACAATTCCATCTATAGAGATGATATGACCCAAGTAATGTATTTCTTTCTAATAGAAATAGCACTTTGATAGCTTACCATAAATTTTATTGTCTCTTAGAAGCTGCAAGAGTATTCACAAATGTTCCTCATGTTCCTCCATGCTCTTTGAGTAGATCAACATGTCATCAATGAATTTATCTCTACAAACTTATCCAGATAATCTGAACATAATGTTCATCAAGTTCATAAAAGCTACAGGTGCATTATTCAAACCAAAAGGTAAGGAATAGGAGGAGTTAAATATAGGTATCTAAAAACCAAATCCGCTCTGCTAGGGTTTCATGTGTATGACTCTCTGTCTGTGCTTTTCTTCTGAGTTTACCATCTGTCATACCACATTCACTGTGGGAGTTCTCATTAGGGTTAGTTTATAATGGCTCCGTCCAACTTCAACCTAATAGTTGATGCTAGTGCTCAAGTTGCTGCTACATAAAGTCAATGCGCCCCCTCTGAACAAGTGACCATGCAAGTTCATCGTGAAGGTCTTCCATGAGGTAGCCCTGATGTTGTTCTTAACATGCAAGAATTTGATGTTGCTTGTGATTGGTTAGAGAAACATACCTTTATAGGGTATTTTGTGGGTCGTAATCCTCCTAAAAGTATTCTGAAAGATTGGGTCAACAAGAGCTGGACCCCTCATGGGGTCTGCCTTGAAGGTGTTCAAAACCTTACTAAAGGTTTTTTCCTATTTCCTTTTGCCAAACCTTCCCAAGCGGAGGTGGTATTTAGCTGTGGCCCTTGGATGGTTAGGTCTTCTTTTCTTGTGTTTCAGAGGTGGTCTCAAAATTTCACAGTCTTGGATGACAAGAAACTTAGGGTTCCCATTTGGGTTGAATTTCCTGGTCTCCCATTTCCATATTGGCCATTTATTGAGTCCATTTCCAAAACCCTTAGCAAAGTTGTTATCATGGAGCATGATAAGTTTTTCAATGCTCGACCATAGAAGCATGTTTTCATTGAGGTGGAGCTTTCCAAGGACCTGAAAGACTGTATTGAGATACAAGTCGGCTCCCACACCTTCTCTCAGAAGGTGCTTTATTTAAACCTGTTGAACACTTGTTATAGGTGTCAATCAACGAAACATAAGATAAAGGATCTCCCTTTGGCTATTCCTCGGGTCAAGCCACAGCCAAAGGAATATTAAAAATTTAGAGGCTATAAAGAAGGAAGAATGGACCATGGTGGTGCGATAAGGCAAGGCCTCTTTAGCTCCCAAATAAACACCCACCGCCTCCACCTCTACTCCTCCGCCATCTCCCTCGACTAACAAGAAAATATTAGCCGCCAAAGTGCCACCGGTCGTTCCTCAATTTTCAAACCCTACTTCTTAGGGGAAATCTCCAGTTGTGTAGTCTACCAACGTAGTGGTGGTGTGCACTTCACATGCTATGTCATCAATTATTTATTCATAGACATTGCATCTATCTCGCAGCCCTGATGGTCATGTGAAAGACTTAGAGGAAAAGCGAAGGTATGTCTCCCCTGGAGAATTACCCTCTGGATTTGGCTCCATTCCAACTTTCTTGCAGAATAGTTTCTCCTCTCTTGAGGAAAAGGAAGATATTCAAGAGTTTTCTTGAATTTTTTTATCCTGGAATGTGCGAGGTTTGACTGACCTCTATAGAAAGTACTATGTTTGGGATACTCATTGCAAACTTTGTAGTCTGGATGTTTTGTGTTTACAGGAAGTTAAATTTTTTGGATTTTTGCTTACTTCTGCCTGTCGTGTCATATGGCCAGATGACATTGTGTTTACCTCTCATCATGAAGCTGGTAAAGGTGGTGTAATTACTTTTCTATCACCTCGCCTTCAATCTACTATTATTGCGCATGGCTCTGATCCTATGTAGCGAGTCACTTGGATTTTGTTGTCCTTCAATAATCATTCCTTTGGCATAATTAATGTTTATGCTCCCAATGATGCTGTGGAAAAATCTCAACTTTGGTGTTGGTTGGTAGATCATTTGCATCTAGCAACTTGGGTGATGTGTGGGGACTTTAATATGGCTGAGCTGGCCTCTGACAAGGAAGGGATTTTTCCTTTTCACTGTACAACTGATAAGCGGGAAGCGTGGTACTATATACATAGTAAATTGGGCCTTTTTGATCCCAATGCTAACCACCATCAGAAAAGTGGGGTCTGGCACACTTGGTCTAATTTTAGAGCTAGTTTTGACCATATATTTAAGAGGCTTGATAGTGCTATGATAACTACTCAATATTTTTTCTCCTTTTCTAAAGATCAGGAGTTACCTATCATTCCCTTGATAGATGTGACCTTGTTAGATTATTACCCCATCTTTTTTGGCATCACGTGGTAGTCTTCTGCTTGAAGGACTATTAGAACATAATTTTTTCTTAACATGTCTATGCTGAATCATGCTTCCAGCGTTGCTCACATCCTTTGAGTCTAGAGTTTAGAGCCTCGACCCCATGCCCATTCTGGGTGGATTCCTTGGTGGAATAATTCCATCACTTGTACGACTAGATTTATCCACATCTATGGACGTCAGTTGGCTATGTACATGAAGCGGTCTTATGAAGCTACCACTAAAGCCCTCTAAAGTGCTTCTAAAGCTCTTGCTTTGAATCCCTTTGATTCTAAGCTTCAACTTAAACTTTCCCAGCTCCACCATGAGAAGAAAATTGCAAACAACTATGCTGCTCCGGGAGCTCAAACCAAAGCTCACCTCCACTGGTTAGAGGTGGGCGATAAAGCTTTAAAAGAGTTCTTTCATGGTCTTAGAGCCCATCATACTACTATTGGGATCAAAAAGATAAAACAAGGTCATGAAACTCTCTCTAAGGTTCTTGATATTCTTTGAGCCTTTGTTCAACACTATGAAAAAGTGTTTACTTCACAAGGAAACTTGGTTGCTTGGGAAGAAGCTCTTAGGGTGTGTATTGCTGTTACTCCAAACCGCTTGATGGTCGAGCAATGTGCCTTTTGTGAGCAACTTCTCACCATTTGTGATCTAAAAGAGGCTGCCTTTTCTATGGCAGATGATAAGTCCCCTAGATGTGATGGCTTCCCTTGTGAGTTTTACAAGCATTTGTGGGATGCTATTGGTCCTGAACTGCATAAAGTGTATCTCAAAGCCTACCATAACAAAAGTCTGGGTGCTATTATTAATAAAGGAAACATAAAATTCATACCTAAAGCCAGTGACCCCGAAGATATCTGTAACTGGAGACCCATCACCTTGTCGAATTTTTCTTACAAAATCATTGCTAAAGCTTTGGCTCTTAAAATTAGACATCTCCTTCCATTGATTGTCCACCCTGAGAAGAATGGTTTCATTAAATCCAGATATATCCTTGACACCATTATTGCTATCTAGGAGGGAATGGAATGGGCCTGTCAATCCAAACAACAAACCTTGTTTCTCAAAATTGATTTTTCCAAAGCTTATGATTGCATTGAATGACCTTTCATTCTTGCCATGCTGCAAGCTATTGGTTTTGGTCCCAATTTTTTGCAGTCTATGGAAATGATTTTTGGTGATGCCTCTATGTGCATAACTATCAATGGCTCGTAGTCTGACACCTTTAGGCTTTTTAGGTCCATCTGCCAGGGTTTCCCTTTGGCTCCTGTGTTATACGTGCTTGATAGTGAAGGTTTTGGTTACCTGTTAGCCAACTATGTTTCCTCTGGATTAGTTTGAGGCATCTCTCTTCCAAATTCCTCCTCCCAGATTGTCAATGGTCATTTTGTAGATAATTCCTTTCTCACTCTCCTTGAGGATAAGGAAAATATTACTAATGCCCTGCAGTGTTTGGAGACTTTTTGTCTGGCCTCAGGGTCTTCTATTCAATGGCATAAGACTCTCTGCTATAGAAAATATTTTTTTCCAGCCCCTCCTTGGATGGCTCATTTTGACTAGAAATGGGTTCAACATGGGGAGGTTTTCCACTTTCTGGGCATCCCCTTTTCCTTTCAAGGCTCTTCTATGGATTTATAGAATTCTATAATTGCTAAAATTGAAAAGAAATTTCAGTACTAGATTACTAAACCCCTCTCTTGTGAGGAAATTTCAAATTTTTTCTAAGGTTTTGGCTGCTACCCATGCTTACTATTCTTCTTTCTTGACTCCTTCTAAAGCCTCCTACCTTAAGTTGGAATGCCTCCTCAGATATTTCCTCTGGGCTTCAGGAGCTGATGACCATGGGTTTCATAGAGTTGCTTGGGATTATTGTTGTTTTCCCAGAGAGTCTGGTGGCCTCGGTCTTCTCTCCACTCAAAAGAAAGGGATTTCTCTTTGTGCTAAATGGATTATTCATGCTCTCTCAGGTGATGAAGCTTAGAAAATCCTTATCAGGCATTGTATTTATTTAGGTTATCCTATTCACAAGCCTGCTTGGAAGGGAATTGGTCTTCAAACTCTCCTTATTATGTGGGAGCCTGTACACATTCAGGGCACCTTTGTGATCAAAAGAATATGGAAAGCCTAGGAAGCTATCAAACCTTGGCTCCACTGTGATGGTGATGGATTTTGTGATAGGCTTTCTTTGAATCAACAGAACCTCTGGTGGTCTTTGTTGTTCTCCATTCATGATATTCCTCTGGCTAGAATTCAAGGTGCTAGTGCTCTGCATTTTTTCAAACATGGTATCAGAATACCTAGGGAACTCTTTTCTAGGGTCACCATGAGCCTTCACTCTTGGGAGGATATGCAGGCCTAGTTTCGTCTTGCTCATCTTGATCATTTGACTTATGATTTGTTGGTTTCGGCCATTCCAGATCATTTGCTTCATAAGCTCAGAGTTCATTCTATTCGACCATAGTGAAAAGACTGGAAGTGGTACCCTGCCACTCCCTTTAGCAATTACAAGCCTAAGATGGGTTACAGATGGTTGTCTCCTCACCTTCCCATGGTGGACACTCTTAACCAGAGATGACATTTGCACTCCTCTTCTCATCACTGGAGCTCTCATTTCTAGATTATTTGGTCTACTATCACAAAGACAAAGATGGCTCTCTTTTCTTGGTGTTTTCTCTTTCAAGGGTTTCCTTTGGGCCCTCAGCTCAAGCATATGGGTGTTCCTGATCCTCGGTGTCCCTTTTGTAGGAACCCAGAGTATTTTTTGCACATCTTCTAGTTCTGTAGAAGAGCTCAACAGTATTGTGAGTGGATAAATAATTTTTTTAAACCATTCTAGACTGAATCCTTCTCTTGGCATATGATTGTCATAGGAGACTCTCTGAGACTTCCTTCCAAGTTTACCTAGATTTGGCATACTTCCAGGATGGAGATTTTGTTCACTTTGTGGAAAGATAGGAATGTTTTTCTTTCCACTCACAACTTTCTTGATATTAATGTTTCTTTAAATAATAAAGCTAGTATATGTAATGATTTGTTATGATGTAGATTCAAGTGCAAGCTAACAAATTTGCACTGGAGGTGGCCCACCTTCAAGAGCTACTCAATCATTGGGGAAATGCTCCCTGTATGGTTTCTCGGGTCCTAGATTTAGTTTCTGTGGATGGTACTACGCCTAGAGGTCATCATCATCACTGTATCTCTTTGTCTTGCTACTCCCACACTCTTCGGTCATAGGCTCCCCACCACCACTCTCCTAGAGGTGGCAATAATGCCTGGCGACATTGCTCTACTTCTCTACCTCACCGCTCCTCTGGCTGGTCTCCAACTTTGGTTATTTTGGCCCCTCCTGATGCTCTAGTTGTTTGTGGTGGCCCCTCTTGGCCTCCTACCACCTCCTCCAAGTGGTCCTTCCCCTGCCTGGATTTGGCTATTTCTCCACCTCGGGTGGAGGAGAAAGAAAAATAAAAAGATACAGATGATGTTGCTGATGGATGGTCAGTTCCTGACCCTCCTATCAATCCCAGGGATGCCTGGCATTCTGATGACAGAGATCCTCCTCCTTTGGATGACACTGCTCTTGCAGCCTGAAGGCTTTATGGTTTTTTTTGATGAATAGTTTCTAGTTTCTGCTTCTGGCTGTTGCTGTGTGAACTCTCACAGGGTGTTTTTATATCACCCAACCCCTTTTTTGTGAATATGTAACTTTAATATTAATTTAATGGAAAGGCACTATTCATAGAAAAATAACCAAAAGGTAAGATGACAAATTAATAATGTCCATACCTTGTCCTAAAAGCTATTTTGGATATATCTTCTTCTTTGATTCAGAGTTGATGATATCTAGATCTCAAATCAATTTTAAAAAACACTGGTGCTCCCTTCTACTAATCGAATAGTTCATCTGTTCATGGGAGAGGATATCTGTTCTTGATAGTGACCTTATTAAGCATCATGTAATCTATGCATAATCATAAGGTACAATCTTTCTTCTTTACGAAGATCACTGGAGCTCCCCATGGTGATACACTAGGGTGTATGAACCCTCTATCCAAGAGTTCTAGAAACTTCACCTTTGTCTCATACATTTTAGTGGTGGTCATTAGATATGGAGCCTTGGATTGAGGTTCGGTTCAAGGCATTACAACAACAGAGAAGTCAAATTCCCTCTTTGGAGGTAAATTAGGTAATTCCTTTGGAAAAATATCCTATAACTCCTACAAAATAAGATGACCTTCTAAACTAGGAGTGTCAAGATCTTTGACATAAGCCACATACATCATGCACCCCTTCCTCTTTTCCTTTTTCAATTGCATGGTAGAAATTTGTCTAAGCTCAAAGGGCCCTTTCACACCCAAAAGTACTACAGGTTTTACATGTAACATCTAGGCATTCAACTGATTTGTCCTTACAATTTACTATAGACTTATGTTCAGCCAACAAATTTATTCCCAAGATGACATCATAGGAACCCAACAAGGCGACATATGGATTCACTTGCATTTAACAATTTGGAAGTTCTAACTCACTGCAAGGTAAACATTTCTCAACCTCATGCTTTGACCTATTACCATACTCTACCATCCATGGTTCAAACATTTATCCTGGTCTAATTGATAAATGAGAAATGAATCTAGGATCTATAAAGGATTTTGTAGCTACTGTATCAATCAATATGGAAATATTTTGGACAAAGAGCTTACCATCCAACTGGATTGGAGTATCCTGAAAGTTGTCTTGCCTGTGGTCAACAACTGCATGAATACGGTGCTATGTTTGGGGACCTTTTCCATCTCTATGGACTATACACTGAGGACATGCAATAGCATAATGGTCACCTCCACAAGTAAAGCAACCATCCCGAGGTCCTTGCTTGCCCCTCAGGCTTGTCCCTCCTGTTATCATTCCTGACATTTCCTGTTATTACCATTTCTATTGTTACCTATGAACTGATAATAAACATTATTGTTGGTGTTCCTTCCTATATTTCTTCAACCTTTCCCCCTTATATTTTGTAGCTTCTCTCATCCTAAATCCTTTGGTTTTTTTATCCTGAAACTTCCTTTTAAATCCCTTAGAGGCATTATTCCTTTGATTTACCCTTACTGTCGACACTTGTTGCAATTTCTGCTCCTACCCTAGGGTCTTCCTGAAATAAAAGTCCATAGTCTTAGGTTCATGCACGTCAACTTCGGACCCTATCTCAGGACATAACCCAAGAATGATTTTGCGAGTTTTAAACAGCATATCTTGCTGATATTGAGGTACATGCTTAACCAAGTGGAAAAACCTCTCATGGTATTGAGTAACAATCAATACTCCCTGTATTATATTTTGGAACTTAACTACCTTTCGATCATAGTATAACTCTGTAGCCATCTCTTACGTAATAGTACCAAAAAAATCTTCCAAGAAATCTCACCAGGCTACATCCTCTTCTCTGCCATGTCATTGTTCAACCAAGTACTAGCTTCACTGATCAATTGGAAAGCACCCCACATAGCTCTAGATTCACCAAAAAGGTTGTGAGCATGGAAGTATTTTTCCATGGATACAATCCATGCTTCAACATCGTCACCGATGGTCTTACCATCAAAAGTAGGAGGTGTTGGTACTCAAATTGATAGATTGGACTTCTAATAGATTTCGCTTATCTAATGAAGATAGATACAATCGATTTGCCAACGAATGAGGTTTCAACAAACTCCTACAATTTTGATTCCACGGAACCAAGGCTGGTGGGCCTGCACTTTAAAACTTGTCTTCAAAGTCTTCTCAGAGGTTTCCTATAACGGATAATCGATAACTTTAACTCCTGCTTCTCAATGTGTTAATAAGATCACAAAACTGAAAATATATGTGTTAATGAAATGTAATGTATTTAATATTGCTTGATATGATTGAAATATGAATTGAATTAGATGAAATAAAAGAGTAACTCAAAAACTTGAAACAATGAAACCTAATACCGAATTCAATTAACGAGAAAGACCAGTGCTTTATTTCAATAATGGGCAAACAGAGTCGATAATTATCCAATCCTACATTTAACTTCAAAGACAACTTTTAAAATGAAAGCTCATCACCCTAAAGGCGTAATAATATGCACATATAACTAAAATTTTTAAAAGTATTTCAATTTTATACTATTTCTCAGATGACAGACTAATTGATCAATATTTTAATCAATAAGATTTCAACCATGCGAAAATGAGAAAGAAATAATTGAATATACAAAACATAAAATTCAATTGAAATATGTGCAAATCAAAACTATCACTTTAAAGAATGTCAATTTGTTTATCTGAAGGACTTGATTGTAAAGAAAGAGCAAAAATGATTGCAAAATTGAAATAAATACCGACTTATCTCAGCTCGTTAAGAAGGCGTATATCAGATTTCTTGCATACAATGTTTGAAATTTGAAACTATCTTTTACTCCATCATTCCTCAGAATCCATCATTAGTCATCATGTATCATTCAATGTTGTTCTTCTGTCCTTGTTTGCATATTTATGACTGAATATAACTATAAAATTGAAAGGGTGTGTGCAAACATCACACCCTTTCCCTAAAAGTAATCCACAACCAAATATACTTATCAATTATCTTGTTTTAAAATACAAATCTCTACTATTCATTAACTATAACTATCAACTGATTTGGTTGTACCTAAATCTACCCAACTTCAAAACAAAACTGTATATAAATATATCCATAGTCACATTGGTAATCATTACTTTTATCATTGATGAGGGTGGCGAATAGCATGATGGTTGTTCCTTGGATGTAAAATACAAATTGGACTGCCTCACAATATATATCTGATCCCGCTTGCTGTTGTAAGCATATTGATTTCGATGCCAAGTCCACAATGCACGAGTTTCATTTTTCACATCAAGAATTCCATGCCCAAAATTTCTCTGTCTATATGCGCTAAGGTCAGGCTGCCTATCCCAATAGAATTTTCCCCACTGCTGGACCAGATGCAAAATTATAGGCACATAGACCTTCATAAAGGTGTTTGGTGTGGAAGAAAGTTTAGGGCAATTTCCTTGATCATCAACATGACTTACGGCTATTTTTTACTTGTTACCACCATCTCCAACAGTTATATACACAAGTACACATGGATCCAATGTATAGTTGAAAACTCAGTTTGATCTCTCATAAGCATGAAACGTGGCCATTGAATACAACATCAATGCCATATTTGTAAAGAAAATCTTCTATTTCCCGTCGCATGCAATCAACTTCACGGTAATTAGCTTTGTAGCTGTATCAAGGTGGATGCCAAGTAGCAACAAGCCAGGGAGTTACACTCCTATCAACATTAGCTGAATCATGCTCCAACCATCTATATTGTTCCCTTGTCTGCATTTTGATGTGGTGTTTTAATCATTCTTCATTTCATTGGCATTAAAACTTAGAGGATTTCTGCCAATAGGAGTGATGTCGCTATTCCACATATATGCAGGTGTCGCTGGTCTTTGAAGACTATTGTATGTAATGTTTCATCCTTTGGCTTAGTGTAATGTTTGAAATCTGATCATCATTAGCGCTAAAACATCTTCCACATCTTTTGCAAATGTTATCGACCATGCTATTTCCACAAAGGAAGGTGCAAATCAGTTTGAGAGAGATGTTTTAAACACTTTGTCGACTACTGTATGTCACCTGTAGACCGCAGACATTTTCCAACTGCCATTCCAAATACAATCATCAATGTTGAATACGCATCGACCCATGTTGTTTGCAGTGTAGGCTTGCTGTCTAGAGCTGGTGAATCTCTACTAATCACTATCCATCAATCATGTTGAAGATGGACATTGATGGAGGAATTCAATGTGGAAATGCATCTTGCCACGTTTTCCACCCTTGCACAATAATAATGTTATTATCTTATTCGCCAATGTAATAACGATGATCACAATATAATTGTAGTTTTTAAACATCTCTAACATTAATAATAAAAAAGAAGAATTTCCAAATAAGAATAATTAATCATAAAGCATTAGAATTTAACAAAATCAATAATATAATCCTTTATCAGTATAATTACACAAAGCTTTATAATTTTTGTTAATTAGTCTTCCTTTGTACTTAACTTCTTCTCATTTCGATAAAAGCTTTCCTTTGATTTAATAATAATAACAATAATAAAAATAACATATCACTTAAAGCTGATCCTTCTTTAGTAACAAATGGCGTGTAATATAAGTAAACATACTAACAATATAACTTTTGTTCATGACGATTAATAAGAGAAATCATAAATATATATTAATGTCATGGGGAAAGAAT
>MU225167.1:171948-190076 GCA_018584345.1 Thuja plicata
TTTTGGCCATTCCAACAATGGGCTTTCAACTTAGTAGGTCAGATATATCCGTCTTCCTCAAAAGGACACAAGTACATCATCACTGCTATGGATTATTTTACTAAATGGGTTGAGGCAGTGCCTCTCAATGTTGCTGATGGAAAATCTATGGCTATGTTTATCCTAAATTACATTATTTGTAGATATGGTGTACCTTATTCTATTATCACAGATAACGGGGGACAATTCAAGAATAAATATCTGACTGATTTATGCACTAAGTTCAAGATCGTCCAACATTGGTCTTCTATTTATTACCCCCAAGGTAATGGGCAAGCTAAAGCTTCTAATAAAACAATTCTTAAGATCCTGCACTGTACGGTACACAAGTCTGGAAGAGATTGGCACCTCCAGATAAATCTGGCTTTATGGGCCTATCGCACCAGTATCAGAACTCCAACAGGGGCCACCCCCTTTGCTTTAGTCTATGGAACAGATGCTGTACTACCTATTGAGGTTGAGATTCCTACATTGCGAGTCTCCCTGAAGGGCCTCATCATAGATGATGACATGAGAATATCTAGACTTCAAGAGCTTGAGTTACTAGATGAACGCCGGAGGTTGGCATTCAATCATCTCAGAGCGTACCAAAAGAGGATATCAAAGAGCTATAATAAGAAAGTCAGACCAAGAGACTTCCAAATAGGTGATCTCGTCCTGAGAGAGAATCCTAAAAATCAACAATAGAAAACTCAGAAAGGGAAGTTTGAACCCAACTGGCTTGGTCCCTATATCATTACTGCAGTATTTGTGTCTGGTGCTTATCAGCTCTCCACTACAGAAGGTGAACCACTCAAAGAGCCTATCAACGCTCTTCACCTGAAAAAGTTCTACAGTTGAGATATCTTCTTCACGCTCATGTACATACTTTATTTCTGAAAAAATCCTAAAAATTGTAAAATGTCCTGAAAAAATGATCATCTTAGTGAAAACCTGGCAAACAGGCGCTTTGATGTATCTATTATCTTGGTCAAAACCTGGCAAACAGGCGCCTTGATAATATCAAAAAAAAATGAAAAATTCAAAAAATACAAAAAAATCAAAAATGAAAAAGAACAAAAAAATGGAAAAGTTAAAAAATAAAAAAAAAAAGTGAAAAAGAGAAAATGTGCCATTGATGAAAACCTGGTAAACAGGTGTCATGGTAGAAAAAATAGAATTTCTGCCAAGATGCTGAAAACCTGGTAAATAGGCGCCTCTTGTTTTTCAAAGCTTTATCTGTCACGGCATATCTTGGCTTTCTCGCAGTTTGCTTTCTCGTAGTTTTCTTTCCTGCTTTAGTTTGCTTGCTTTCCTGCTTTAGTGTGCATTTTCGCTCTCAGCCATCTTCAAGATTTTGCTTGATCTCCCATGGATTGAAACTGGTTATACTCGGGGGCATGTCCCTGGTCTAGGGGGCATTGTCTTATTCTTTTTTGCATCGGTCACCAGTGGATCTCACTGCGTCTGCCTGCTGATGCTTCGATCTCGATTATCGATCTTTTATGCTTGAGAAACTCTCGCGACAGTCTGCCTACTGCCGCTACACTGCTGAGATTTCTTGCTTCATGCCACTATCCGTTGTGTCTCTGCTTCAATCCATTTATTACTTGGGGGCATGGTTCCCCACTTCGATCGCTCTTCAGTTTACACTTGAGTCAGTAATCTTGTCAGTCCTGAAGGACAACTCTCTACTGGCACAAACTGGTGTTTTTCAACACCTTAATCAAACAATGTTTTTCAACACTCTCTTTGGATACATCTGTGTTTTTTAACACACTTTGGATTTCTCACGACGTAAACATCTCTCGATAGAAATCAAATACATCACACTCACAAGCACAATGGTGTTTTTCAACACCCTAAACATAGACACATTCGTAAACCTTGAAACATGCTGAGACATGATTGATTTTTTTTGTAGTATGCTGTCTATTCTCATGGATTTCATTGATATTTTCTTTGTCTACTGCTTGTTGGTGTGGTTTCGCAACGTCAAATGAACAGGGTGTATGTGATAAGAGCTTCTGCATTAAGGTGGAAAAGCCTCACATCCCTCGATCTTGTTTATTTGTACGCCAAGGGGAGGTTGGAACTATCTCCTTGACTATTATTGCTATGTTTGTTTACTTGTGAAATTTTACTATATCAAACTGGAAACAATGTTTAGGTCACCTTGGCTTTTGTGCCTCTGGTGCTTACATTGGTTTCCTATATTTTATCCGATGAAAGTCATATTCATATTCTTATGGTCGCAACGGCACCAGTAAGGATTGTATTGACTCCGATGATCCAAAGCACCCGATGATGATAAATACGATGAGTCCAACAACCAAAAGTCTGAGGATTTAGCTTAGGCTTGCATCTGCATGGTAGGATTGCATCTACATTTTAGGCTTGCATTGGCGAAGTTTTGGTGCTCTCTTCATTGGTCTTCTCATTCTTCAAGGTCCTTATCTTTCATCATGGTTTTTCTCGGCTGCATGAGTGTCTGATCCTCGTCCTTGATTTTCTCACGCGTCCTTCTTTGGCTAGTAACTGTTGTATATTGTGAAGACTCTGCAAGAGATGATTAGTACCATTGCATTCCATTCATTACATTTCCATAAATCCACCTACATACATATATATTCATTTGCATCCATTATAAGCATAACTCAAATCATACACAACAATTATTCACCTAACATTTACCATAGCATTTTCATACATCAATAAAACATATGCATAAACATTTGCATTCCTAATCCATACATCTAAATCATATAGGAAATCATCTCGAACAATATATACACAAGTACAATGATGCCAAAAAATTGAGCTCATATATATATATCGATTGGTCCAAATATATAAAGGTGCTACTCGAGCACAATGGGTCAAAATGGTGGAACAAACTACATCATCACCTAACCACCTGGAGGAGGTGGAGGTGGGGGCATCCCCTGCTGTTGTGGCGGTGGACCCGCTGGAGGTGGTCCTGCTGGAGGTGGCCCTGCTGGAGGTTGTCCCTGTGGAACAGCCCGAGCGCCAGCATACTCTGCAAATGGAAGAATCTGATCTGTAGCCTCAAGAACTGCAAGAGTATACGCTGCATAATAATAGGATGCCTGAGCAGCCTCATATCTAATGTTTAACTGTGCTCTCTTCAGTGCCTCTCATAGCTCTCGGACCTCCCGGTCCCACTCAGATATCCTCGTATCTCGGATAACCACCTAAATGTTGAGGTCATCTTGCTCCCTCTGCGTATGCGTCACTCTCTCCCTCGCTCTGCGGAGAGCCTCCTATAACTGAGCTACCTGGCTGCCTGCTGGGGTATCTATAGGAACTGCATTAGCCATAGCAGTGTCCTCACCATGATCAGTTGCGCTATCCTGGGCACCACTAGGCCCAACACCTGCATCTAATCCCATGGTCCTCGCAGGAATAGCAGTCTGCTCTGTCTGTGGTCGCACCACTCTATCTTGCTGCTGCTGTGGAGGCTGCTATGGAGGCTGCTGTGGTGGCTATGTACCTGCTGTGGTGGCTGCTGTGCCTACTGCTGTGGTTGAACTCCTGGAGGAATAGGACCCACTGGTGACGTGAATCTTGGGAATGGATGTGCCAGGAGCTCATCTCTATAAGCAGGGGTCACACCTGCATCTGTCACTGCTGCCAAGTAATCCCACCGAGCTGGCGGTACCTGGGCATCTATCATACTGCGTCCTCTATCCAACACTCTCTGCCACCCCTTCTTCGTCTCAGTGATGAATCAGGCATATGGGCAATACTCAAGTGATATATCCTGTGGCTTCCCAAACTGGCGCATCACACGTGTAAGCAAGAAGCTCTTGATCACTTTAATGGTACGCCCTATCAGAGGGCGCAAACAGAACATGAACAACAACTCATGGCGAGCATCGTCCCAAACCTCAGTAGCAGCCCATGGCCGCCATATGATTTCCGCCATGTCATCTATCTATCCTCGCCACTGCTCTGTCTTACCCAGCGTGGGCTGGGTCATCAGATCGGCATATCTGTAAATGTATGGCTCTAATGGTTGTCGTGTATCCTGAAAAATTGGCCTACATACGGGAAGGTGCTCCCAGGCCCAGATCTGCAATATAACAACCCCCGCTGCCATAGTGCGGGCACCTCGATACACTACCTCGTGCATCTCATGATACATCTGAGCAAGTATACACTCGCCCCATCCATATGTCACAGCGGGAACCTCTAGCATCTTCTGGAGCATGATGCCCTAGCCGCACTCCAAACCGTGCTGACCACGATCAGGTAACAAGTGACAACTCAGAAACAATGCCAGGATGAGTGCCAGTGGATGATCCTGACCATAGGTGCGTATCAACTCCTCCTAGGAGATAGCTCGGCCCACTACCAATTGATCCTAAAATATGGCCCTCAAGGCCTGTGTCCCGTCTCTCGGCCGTGTACAGTACTCAACACGAGCTCCATGAAAAGGTACTCTCAATATCTGGTAAATGTCCTCTGGAGTCACTGTCATCTCTCCCTGAGGAAAATGGAAAGTATTCGTCTTCGAATGGAAATGCTCAACCAAGGCACCAAGTAATCCATGATTTACCCGAATGTCGGGTACATCACGCAGATATGTCAGCCCTAATCCATCAATGTGGGCCCCATCAGCATCTGACAATCTCTGCAATAACTCAGCCATGACAAGATGATGAGATCTGAATCTGATATCTGGAAGATCGACCTGCAACACAAAGGAACAAAATGGGATCAGTACCTCAACAATGATGATTTTCAAAGCAAAAGACAACACATGCAGCTATGAAAATACTCAACACGCAATCCAACTAGTTAACTCTGTGACGCAAGAAATTGACTTTTTTTTCGCACTTTTTGTCTTTTCTCACGCGAGAAAACTTTTTTTTTGCGCGAACAATCTCTTTGCAAGAAAGCTCGCGCGAAGCAGAATCTTCTTGCGTGCGAGATTCTAGAAATCTCGCGTGCCTAGGGATAAAACTTCGCGCGAACTTTCATATGCAGCCCGCGCGAAGAAACCCCAAATGGCGCGAGGAAACTGTTTCGTCGCGCGAAGGGCGATTAGCCCTGGCACGAGGAAACTATTTCCTCACGCGACAAAAGACAAACTTGCTCTAAAAATGCCTAAAAACATGCAATTAATGATAAAAATGAGAAATTTTTTGCAGAAATATAGGATCGTGTTCAGAATACTCACAGGTGCGTCATATCCAGCCGGTCGGTTGTGCCGTCTGGTGCGCTCAAATCGATGCGTATGTACGGGAATGCTCTCAAGCTCAGCTGGAAGTCTCGCCATCTCTAAAGTCAAAGGTGAATAATGATTTGAAAATGACCCCTCCAGGCTTTATATAGCATTTGACCTAATTTTTCAAAGTGCTCCGTTTTTCGTGAAAATTGCACCCTTAGCTAATTGGACAGTTCTGGATCCATTTTCGTGATCGAAATCAAAATCTGACACTCCTAAATAGCTCAAAATCATGTTTTAAAATCATGGGACCAACGTGATCGGACGCTTATGCAGTCACTTTTCTGATGATGGTTTCTTGTCAGGTTTTTCTCTGGTCATCATTTTCTTAGCTTCTGCAATCTTTTCATCAAAGTCAACTCTAGTCAATTATGGTCAACTATGGTCAAACCTAATCAATAAGACCTCTCGATCGATCTAAAACGATTATGCTCTCTCTTGATCTATCTTTTCTGCAATTTTTCACTCTCATCTTTCTGATGTGTCTTCTTTCGATTTCACTCCCGAGGGGGCAGGATGATTGCATCATTGAACCTTTTCGCATTATTCTCAAATCAGTCTGAATCTGAAGTCCTCACCGCTAGGGGCATCTCATCACTTGGGGCATATTCAGCTTTTTGTACCTTATGGTCAAAATCGGATATCCCATGATCTTGAATCTTGCATCTTGTCATCTATCTTGCTAGGTATCTGAGCAATCTAACTCAGATCCTCAAGAATCACACTTCATTCTAGGAGACAATTCTAAATTGATCATCTTTTGGGACAGGTATTGGGGCAATCTAACCCTAGTTCTTGAAGGTTGAGCCTCGATCTAGGGACAGTTTTGTGAAAGATATCAATCTAACCAGTGCTTGGGAGATCTAACCTAAACATTGGGGGATTAGGCTCCGTTCTGGAGAAGATTCTTGAACTCTCACTGGGTATTAGGGCAATCTAACCCTGATTCCTGAAAGTTACGCTTCGTTCTGAAGATAACTCTCGAAAACTCTTCAAATCGTTATCTAGGCGATCTAACCTGGATCTCGGAGGGCTTACCTTAGTGTTGGGGCAATCTAACCCCAATTCTGGAGATAGTCCTAGATTTTCATCAGCTCTCAGTGGACATTGGGGCAACCTAACCCCGATTTTGTTCTTCACTTCAGACTATTCTTTGAATCAATGCGCTGCTCGCACATCAATTCAAAGAGGGGCAAAATGTAACACCCCAAAATTGGCACCTAACAACCTAATCAATTTTGGTGCATTTTTCTCATCTTTGAAGTCCTATTGTACTAGGCAAATTCTTCTCCTAATTGACTTTAATTGACTGAGTTTCAAATGTAGAAAACACAAATTTGCATAAATCTGATAATTACATTTAATTCCTAAATCTCAAATGATTATTAGCTAAAAACCCTATGATTAATTGATTTAATCCTAAAGTCCTAAGTGCTTTTAATTAAATCAAATCCACCCTCTTTGGCTAATATACATAAAGGGAATTGAAGAGTTATTTAAATTAATTGAATGAATTATCCTCAAAAAGGGATTCCATAATTCCATATGAAAAGACACTTATGTGTCAATAATTCATTCTTTTATTTTAATAATCTTTGCATTTTTGTCTCAAATGGAGAATGAAGAGACAACTGTTTCTTTTCAAGAAACTCTTCATCCTCTCTCCTTGGGTTTCTATAAATGAGACCTCTTTTCTTCATTGTGAAGATCCTTGTTTTTTTTAGCACAATTACTATAGTCAATTTTAGTTGCAATTTCATGCTTTAGCTTACATTCTTGCATAATTAGCTTAATTGTCATTTGGAATTGAATATAATTGTGTAGCTTTGATTTATCATATATTTGTAGAAGCTAACAATTTGTGTTCTAGAGCTTATCATTTCAATTTGCTAAACAATTCTAGCTAAAAGGCATATATTTCAAAGATTTTAAGCATTCTTTTCCATAAGCTAGAAGTATTTTCAAGTTCTTAGTTTAAATTGCATTTTACTTCCATAGCTAGTTGCATTTCATATTTAGAATAGCAGCAATTAACATTTCATATCTTAATCATGTCTCAATTCACAGAATAACATCACTTTTCTCATATAGATGCATATTTTCTCACAATTGATGGCTATTTCTCACACACTCACACTATGAAATCCTCCGTATTAGAGATGTTCAGGTTGTTGGCTCTCGTTCTGAGGGTACACTACAACAATCACATTTAATTAGGAGGCAACAGGTCATCTTAATCACTTTGTAGAGCAAACAATTCATGTTTGTCTTTGCAAATTCATTGATTGAATAAGGACTATGTTGGGTTTTTTGTTGAATTGAGAGGTCCACATTCGATATCAGACAACTAGTAGGGTTATGACACATAAGAGGGAAGTCATGACACTGAAAGAGAGAGAAGATGGTGTAAGACTTCCATTTGATGTTGAGGAAGGCAAGTGGAGACAAGTATGATTTCCCCCCCATCCTTTGCAGAAGATGAAAACATGATTCCAATTCTGTTCATGGTTACAGTCTATAAATTTGATGGTTTCCCCCATCCAAAATTAATCTCGTACAATGAAAATCTTAGAGAACTTACTGCATTAGTTCCATGTAACCATCCCACCTCTGTAAGAAATTTTTCAAAATCTATGTCAAGAAACTTTGCCCAATCGATTAGATCATTAATCTGTCCTTGCTAGATAACACCCGCAGTGAAGGACAAAATACAAATGTTTCCCAGTGATTAGACTTTAACACAAGGCCATGACCAAGCCAAATTTTTTTTATTAATAAAAATAGTATAATATGCATATTTCTTTTTCAAAATTAAAAAAATTAGTAGGTTGTTTTATTTAAAGCATATTTAATGTTATGGGTTTATAAATTTTTAAGATAACCTCTAAACATTGACTCATGACTGATGTGATGCGTATGCACATGAGTGTTTAATGTGTTGTCATACATAGCCATACTTGAATGGAAGACATTTTCTGAATAAATATAGAATAATATAAAATGTATTGTATGGAAATTTTTAAGTTGTCTATTGAATAGGAATATTTAAAAGGACAAATATATAACAATTTCAGTTATATTTTTTCAATAATTGTCAAATATTTTTTTATATATTTATATGTTTGGTCTATTAGTCTATATTTAACAATGTAAATTTTTATGCTTTATACAATTTAAGATTTTTTTTTTAGTGAAGATTCCCTTTTGTTGCTTTCAATTAGCTTCTTCATTATTAATTTTTAATCCAAGAATTCTTCAAATGGACCCCCTTTTTAAAATTACACTTGATGTAATGTGTTTTCTCTTATTATACTTTAGTCATGGCCCATGTATGCTTTTAAAAATTTCTAAGTAAAGCTATATTTGTTTATTTTATATTATTCTATTAGTTTGGAAAACTTAAAAGGACTCCTAGGAATTTCCTATTCTTCCTCATTAACCTTTCTACCCACTATTTCACATACCATTAAAATTTACAACCTTTTTCCATTTCTCATGAGATTTTTCCAATTTTTAAATTTTCCTATAAACCCAAAACTTTTGGATATCCCTATACTATTTGGGAGTATTAAGATTTTTTATAAGAGGTTTTCATTTCTTGCATTATTTCAAACTTCTAACTTTTTGACATTTTAGTCTAAAAGTCCAAAGGTTAGACATTGCATTTTCCTAGAGTTTTCAATCTATCCATGTTATAATTTCTAATCTACCTAAAACTAAACATGAAATTTCAAGTAATTGTTGGAAATGAGATGAGTAACTAAGAGGGAAGGGCTGAATCAGTTACTAAAAATTTGTATGAGTACAATTCTACTAGAGGGGTATCTGGGAAACTTCTTTGGATTGAGAATACATCCTACCACCTTGATGTAAGTGAATGCATAGAACTAGATGTAATACACCCCGAGAATTCTAACTTTAGCTGCAACCTCCTCTGAAAGTCCGTTGGCATAATCACCCTTAATTGAACGGACGATTACAAAAATGAAGGCACCATTGACAATCTTGTATTCTAGGATAATCGCCTTAAGTTTTTCCTTCCTCACTAGTTGATAATATACTATTTAAGGATAGGAATTAGGGTCTCATAGAGATCCCTTCTTGTACAATCCTAGGTAGTTTTCCCTTACAACCAACAAATAAACAATGTAATAGGTTATATAGAATTTGGGATTCCCCTTCACAACCTCCAACTTCTCATCTAGATTGTTACTGATGATTGCTCCCCAATCAATCCTTTTCCTTCTACCTCTAATTTTATGAATAATAAATATCATTCAAGGCTATAAATTCCTAGCATGTGGCAATCCCCAGACCCTTTTCAGTAGAGTAACACAGTTCCTCATGTCATCATTTAAATAGCCTCAGTGCATATCCATTTTCTTAAGTTTTTCCTCTTTCCTAGGACATAGAAAATAATCTTTATTGATGAGCTCATAGATGTCTAGGGTATCTTCAAAGTAAATTTGTCCACATTATTTGGAAAATGGGCAGTAACTATTTGCAACAAGAATATTGAAGACTTATTCTATTACATCATGTCAGATGTCTAGGGCTACATCCCAATTTGTGTTCTTCACCACTTTCTCATTTGGTACATAGTTTTATGTTAGAGCCATAATCAAGTTAGGTGCAATGATAGATATTGGATGCCCTATCGCATTCACCAACCCAGAGAGGACCATGGCCGTGTAGTCAGAGGATCAGCCAGAAGGATCTGCAGCTTGTCTGAGGAAGGAGTTCTACTTCACGTGTTCAATGTCCATGTCTATAATCTTATTGTAGAGATTACCTACCTTGCTGGGAGTGTGGTAACCTTTGTACTCATACTTCATTGGTAATACTTTGGCCATACTCAAGAATCTGCATTTACAAAGAATGCTTGTCAACAACATTTTAATGAAAACACAAAACTACTCTAAGCAATTAACCTAACTGTGCAAGAAAAAGATCAAAAACCTTAAAAAAGCAGAGAAAACCCAAGAACTAACACTAAAAAGCAAGTAAATCTGAGACTTTTTAGCTCTTTAAAATTTTTGACGTTTCAAACCTTCGCAGTCTGAAAGGATCCTTGTACTGTTGAAGTATGAAGACATGATGTTAATGTGGCTTGTGACAGGAAACTTAGAGTTGCGGGGTCTGAAAGCATGATGAAAGGGAGATCCTACTGAGTTTGCAAATTTTCTTGAATTGGGAGGTCTGAGGTAAGTATCACTTTTGAAACCTCAGAGTGTGACACTCAAAATGCTCCAAAAGGATGATGACTATGCAAAGGGGATGGTGCTGGTTTGGAGCATTCTGCTCTTCAGACTGTGAAACTCTGAAAGCCCAAGGTTTTAATGATGACCTTGAAAACAAAGACAACAAACCCTAGAAGACCCTAAACAAAATAAGGAAATCAAACCCTAAAAGATATAAAACAAATGAAACCCTCCCAAGAAAACTAAAACCCTAAAAGAGAAAAAATGATTAGAAGTGAAAAGAAAACCCTAAAGACTATAAAAGGTGAAGAAGCAAAAAACAACTAAAACAAACCCTACCATAACGACGAATGGAGATCAAAAAATTTGTGATGAAATAAATCTAAGATTGATCTGGATGCAACTCGCCTCTTTTGGATGCAATGCAAAAGAAAATCCTAGGAAGAAGAAACGGTCGCCGACAATGCGCAAAGCTCAAAAAACTAATTGAAGAATGAAGAAAATGAAGTGCTCGCCCTTTATATAGCCATGCCCCTCGAGGTGATGTCATCTTCAGGCATCGGGGTTTCGAGGTGCCGAGGGTGACGGAGTGTAAAATCTATGACAACCTGACACCTCTATGCTTGTGCTTGACTTCTGGAGGGGTAGGGTTTCAGGCTTTTAGAGTTTCTGTGGTTCACGGAATCCCGACCCTCCAAAGGTCTAAAAGGACACCTAAAAAAATCCCAAACTAATGCCAAAAGATAAAAGGTCAGGCTTTTGTACTTGTGAGGGCTCTAATAACCCCGACACTATGAAAGCCCAAAAAGACCTAGAAAAAGGAAACTGACTCAAACAAAAGAGAACACTAGAAGTTAGAACCTAAGGAAAAAGGGAGGGAAATGGGGAAGGAGAGATAAACTTAAGTGACCTAACCTACATCCAACTATTAGGGGCATGTGGGCCCACAATATGACTCACCAGATGCCTAACTAGGCCATTCAAGAAGGGTCCTAGCGACAAAAAAAAATGCAAAAGATGGGGGACCCCATCGATGAAGTGGCCAAGATGGGGTGTATATTGTGGACCCACAACATACCTTAATCTGGTTTCATATGCAGAGAGTGATTTCAAAGACACCTGATTTCTAATTTGTGAAGGAACTCTTTTATTTCCTTGCAAAAATTGAAATCTAAAATTTCGAGCTTTGTTATGTTTTCTAGCATGTTTGAACTAAGCTTTAGTTTCTTGCATTATCTTAATTCTAGAAATTCCAAATGTATATCAGATGCCTAAAATAAAGAGGCAACTTCTTCAACTCTTTGCATTTATACAAATTTATATGATGCAATTTGTTAACTTTCCAAAACCATCCGGTAGCGAAGATAGTTTAACAAAGAATTTTAAAATGATTAGGTAAACCCCGTGAAATGGTAGCGCCCCCAATCCCAAGAGATGAAGAATATGATAGATTGTGTTCGCAAGTTTCTGTTATACATCGATTCCTCGATAGTTAATAAAAATCTTGCATTGAAGCTATGAATAAGACAAAGATGCACAACTTGGTGCAGCTTTATCGAAAGCACATGAAGATGAATATGAAGATGAAGATGCAGTTTGATCAAAAACATTTCCCCTCTCCATCCAGTTAAATTGGAGAAGAAATGATGGGTGTGGAATTGATTTGAGAGTTTAAAGCCAATGGAAACAAGAGAGCAAACAAGGAGATAATAATGAATTGATTCATGCAGAAAGTGTGGAATTTATGGAAAACCCTGTGAAAGGGTTGCGTTAAAGATGGGAAAACTAGATGTTGAGTTCAAGAAAGGAACTAAAGTTGTCTCGAGGAAATTATCTTCTCTGCGTACAATTATAATATCAATTAATTTATATAACTTCTTATTTTAATACCCAATAACAAAATATTCAGTGTATCTGCTTTGAAACATAATCATAATTAGTTTTACTCAAATATGTCATTTCTTGAATTCGAACAGTTTACACTAGTGTTTATTTATTCCTGTTTCTCGGATACTCATAGCCAGGAAATCAAAGCACAAGAGGAAATCAAAGCACAAAGTACAACAACGTAGGCGGCATAACCTTGAAATGCCTAAATCTTTTCACATGTTGTCCATCCAAGTAAGTCCCTCCACTGGAACGGAGAGAAGATGACGTAAGACATCCATCTGTTGTTGAGGAAGGCAAGTGGAGACCATAATGCTTTTTCCTTCATCCTTCGCACATGACAAAAACATGATTCCAATTTCGTTCATGGTTGCAATCTGCACATCCGATGGCTTCCCCCATCCAAAATCAATCTCGTACAATGGAAATCTCGGAGAGCTTACTGCATTAGTACCGTATACCCATCCCACATCTGTAAGTAAATTTATAAAATCCCTGTCAGGAGACTCTGTCCAATCGAGCAGATAATTAATCTGCTGTTCGGAAGTGCAGGAATCGATGACTTGCTGGATAACACCAGCAGCGAAGGAGATGTCGGAATTGATCAGTGTGTTGGCCGTTGCCTGCGCCAAACCAATACACAAGCAATTTCCAAAATAAGTTGGAGGCAGAGGCGGCTTAACACGACCCCTGCAATCACACAGAACTACGAAATAAACGGCTTCTTCCTGCGGTATCTCGCGAGCTCTCATTACACATCTCCAAAATTGGGCGGCCACTGCAACAAAAGAACTCGAAGCCCGGCTTCGTTGTTTCAAGTCTTGAATTATATCTTCTGTAAAGCAAAACGTTGAGTGTATCACTTCCGTTTTCGTTTTGAGCTCCATCCATTTATGGAGAGCCTGGGCGGGATTTTCCACGTTCCCGCCGCCAGAAGTGTTGTCAGACACAAACTTGAAAATCTTGGACCCTGAAACTCCATTGATTATTATATCATGGGCTTTGTAAGAAACATGAGGACTCTTTTTATCTCGTTTGAAAACTGCTCTGGCGTGTTGAGGAGGTTTGGAAATGGGGAGGCGTCTGCTAGATTTCGCCCACGATGTCATGAAATGCCAAAACGAATTTCCATCTGCTATGACGTGATGATAGGTGGTTCCGATGCATATACCGCCTCCCTCAAAAGCAGTAACCTAAAATACCCAACTTTCCTTGAGATAAAAGAAATAAACAAGGGTTTCAAAAGTGATGTAAAATATGAAAAACTTGTTTATTTACCTGAATTAACAGAAGTGGTCTACTGTAGTTTTCGTCTGCAAAGAGGTTAACCTCGTGAACAAGCTTTGGGAAGAAAGGCTTACGCCGAAACCCATCCTTTTCCATATCTTTGATGGATATGTCAATTGAGGCTTCCCTCAACTCCACTCCTTCGTCGTTGCAATCAACTTCTATTCTGCCTGATTCTCCCTTCTTCAACCGACCGGCAAAAGGATAGAATTGAATAAGAACTGAGGAGAGGCTTTTCTTGATGCCCTCTATTAATGAAGAGTATTCGTTCAGAGGAAGGTGTGTGTAGAAGAAAAGGCGTTGAACGTTGTTGACGGGCAACCAGCCAAGATCAAAATTGGAGAGGAACATGGTCTGTGAGGGGGTTGGGATGGCAGGTCTTACCACATGCTTTCTTCTCACTTTGACAATGGCTTCTGCTTCTATTTCTGCCATGACTGTAGTTTAATCTACTGCTCTCAGAGTTAGTAGAAGAAGGGATATACTCGATGAAATCGAGACATTTAAAAGTCGTGTGATGACACAGGACTCGTTTATTGTTGCCACGCATAAAGAAAAACGGAAGGGTTTCGTGATGCACCTGAATTGGTTTTTGTTTTTTTAGTTTTATTTTATAATTTAGGGACAGAATTCAAAAGTTGCCCTCTGCACGCGAGTAGACTTCAATAGACTTCAACGCAAGGCTATGATTAAGTTAAAGAATTTTTGTTTCTAAAAATATAGAATAATATTTTATTTTATTTTATTGAATGATGCATATTTGAACTTGAGAAATTTTTAGTTTTATTTTATAGTTTAAGGACAGAATTCAAAAGTTGCTCTAAGCATGATGAATGGACTTCAACACAAAGCATGATCAAGTTAAAGAATTTTTGTTTCTAAAAATATAGAATAATATTTTATTTTATTTTATTGAATGATGTATATTTTCACTTGAGAGTTTTTTAGTTTTATTTTATAATTTAGGGACAAAATTCAAAAGTTGTCTTGACTTCAACGCAAGGCATGATCAAGTTAAAGACTTTTTATTTCTAAAAATATAGAAAAAGATGCATATTGCTCTACTAAAATTAAAATAATTAACAACCTATTTTGCAATATCATTGTCGTCACGCGTTCGCAAATTTTAAGCCGACATCGAAACACTGACTCGGTACTAATGACTCAAGAAGGGGTAATATGGATATTGTTCAAACTTATGCATTCACACATGGATAATGCGCTTTCACGCATAAATTAAAAGGCAAGGTTTTTTAATGTTTGTTGAATTGGTATTTGACTTTTGTTTTATTTGAGACTTTAATGACAAAAGTCATCTATAGCCATATTCATCTTTAATAAACTTGATTTTGAATAAAAAATATAGTACTACAAATTGCACCTTGGTGTGCAATGGGTACGTCGAAGATATGTAGAAAAGGAGCATAAAGTGTGAATTCTTTTCTAACATTTTTAGGGCTTAAAAATTCGATAGATATAGATCCCTTTTTTGTTGAGTTTGTTGAGGTTGAGAAAGGCCTCTATATTGAGGCAGGTTGTAATTATTTCCTTTGAATGAATTAAAGAGTTATTTGTGTGTTAAAATAATTTGTGTTTTGTTGTAGTTTTTTTTTGTGTTTCTATGTTCTTTATGTGTTCTAAATCTTTACATTGGTTGTGTCTTTGATTCACTGTTGGTATTTATCTTGGTGGGAACTTCCTTATTTGGAGATATTGTAGTTGGAAACCAATTTATTTTTTGGTGTTTTATTTTACTCTTTAGCATATACATCATGTGTATGTGAGGCTGATGATTCATCCTTAGCACAAGGTTCTAAGATTATTAGTAGATAATGCCATTTTCGTTGCAAAATCTAATTCAATCTAGCAACAAGTTGGATCTTTTACTAGCAGTTTCATTTACTGTATTGATTTGTCATGACATATTGTTAGAATAATTGAGAGGGGGGGGGGGGGGGAATCAGTGGCCTCAAAAATTNTATTGTTAGAATAATTGAGAGGGGGGGGGGGGGTGAATCAGTGGCCTCAAAAATTAATCCAATAATTCCAACCAAAAAATATATCTCAAATATAAAGCCTTCAGTTATCATTCATTCCTACAAGATGTATGCCTTTAAGTAATCTTAACAAATATCTATTGCTCGGTGAATATACTGTTTATCATTTTCTAAGCTTTACCGAATAGCAGTAGATAAACTTAATGTTTACCGATGAGTCATATTTTAGTAATATGTAAAACAAAACATCAAGGCAATGAACCAATTTGACACATGGTTTTTTAATGTGGAAACCCAGTTAAGGGAAAAACTACTTGGGACTGGTAACCCAAAATTTTCACTCTTCTGAAGTGAGCTCATTGAAGAGCCAACCTTGTTAAAGGTTACAAACACACTATTAAGTGCAACCTTGTTAGAGGATTTAAAACTAACAGTTTATCACTTGACCTAGAATTCACTATGTTTTCAACATGAAAACCTTTTGATACTCCTTAGGATGTATCTCAATATAATAAGGATGGTTAAATCCCACTCGGTTAAGAGATTTTCTGAATCAGTGGTTAAACTAAAATAGTAAATGATCTGTTCATTAATACAACTTAAACTTGCAGATGTTCAGATCTATTGTAAGTCCATAATATCTCTTCTGATCAATATGCTCTTCAATTCCTTTCCTCCCCTCTTTGTTCTTTTCTACTCGATGAATGTTGTTGCTTCTCTGTTTCTCGGTGTCTGCTGAATTCTTGGCTCTGTTCTTCAGCCTGTATAATCAGATTTGCATGAAGACTTCTATTTTCACCAGAATTATATTCAAAATTCCTCTCTTCATAATGAATTAATTTTCTCTTTATATAGACATGATTCCACTATTTCATCTCCTCGTCTTTCTTGTTCTTGGCATATATTCTTTCTTCATCCGCAAATCTCGCCATGCATAGCTTTAATCTTTAAAGTTTTGCTTTAGTTTTATCCTGTAGATTTCTCCTTGACAACTGGGAATAAAACTAGCTTTAAATCTCCAGTTCAACTGGTCGATAAAAAGAAATCAATCAATACATTAACTCTATCGTTAGCTCCTACCAGCTAAGTGTTTTTTCATTTTCTAACTTCCAGTTCTGATCGGTGATCAACTCTTAGTTTTCTTGGTCAATGACTCTAGCTGTCCTCGAGCATCAACATTGTCTGTTGGTGTTGTCCATTGGTCAACACTATGAATCTGCTCGGGGTTCACTTTAGTTATGCTCGGGGTTGTGTTGCTTGGTATACACTATGATTTCTCAAGGTTCTCTATCCGTCGGTGTGCACTATCCGTCGATGTTTACTGTCACTCAGTGTACACTAGCTTTTTATGTTTCTCGATAACATACAACTTTATTTCTTTGGTTTCTTGAAGTCTATGACAATATGTATATGACCAATCAGATTATATTAAGTTGACATCAATGACAATACAATATATTAACTAATTTAATGTCTTGCAGCTTGGTGATCATCAACTTATCAACTTCAAACATTCAATCAGTTATAGTTCATCAATCTTTCCCATTGGCATTGATGGAAACATACTATCAACTCAATATAAAATATGTAGTGTGAAACATGTCATATCATACCAAACTTATTGTTCTGTAACCAATATAAATATCTGATTCTCAGTAAGCTCTTTCTAGCTTAGATTTGTTTCTTGCAGAGTGCTTTGTCTTCATTCCCTTTTCTGGATAGATATGTAGTGTCAATTTTTCTCCAATTCTCTCCCTTTGATGGATGGTTGTTTCTTTGAATCTTTCTCTCCCTTTGACTGTTCCACTCTTTGATAGATATTTCTTTTCTCTTCCTTTGGATGATCATGAGAGATATTTGATATGGATATAATCTCTCTCTCATGATGTTCTTTTCCTTAATGGATATTTCATATGGATATCTCTCTCCCTTTGACAACAATGCCAAACATATAATATCGCTCTGCCTAATATATTCCTTGAATTTCCTCTCCATGAGAAATACAAATTTGTAGTAGCCATCAATTTCTCTGGTGTTTGGTGCAGATAAGTACCTTTCTGTGTACTGATATATCCTTGCAGTCCATTTATTTGCTTGCATCAACATGATTGATCTTCTAATAATGTGTAGGTTGATGCAGCCTTCAAGTAAGCTTAGTGACTAGTAGATAAGGGTCGGACCCCTAGTCAGGGATTTTTTTAGTGGCGATTATTCGCCAATTGGCGAATATGTCCCGATCGGGCTATAGAAATTGGCAAAAAAACACCGTATACTAGTTGACCGATTCGCCCAGATTTTATAAAATAGTCATATTGTGGTCAGAACGTTCGCCACTATGATAACGCAATTTCAGTTTAGTACTCGGGTTCTTCGCCCATATTTCTCTTTAATGTTTACTCTTATTCGCCACGGAATTAATTGAGTGTCTCTTTTGACGATCATCATTCGCCAAATTCCCATTTTCCTATGTGAAATTTTTATTTG